>JAEQBH010008695.1:0-139775 GCA_016808115.1 Tetrastigma voinierianum
TCGATGACGAGGTGTTCGTGCCTATAAAATGCCCTCTCTCGAGGTATCAGCTATCTGCCGGTAGGGTTGGGTGCATCTACGCCCGGAGCCCGATACTCAACGGCAAATCATACCGACCCTAATTGCCACACTTGGAATCGGGATATCTCTATTTATCGATTTAACTGAGAGTCGTTCTATTCAGATCTCTGGGAGTCCTTATCTCTCGATCTCAGATACCCAGCAAGATCATGCCAATGTTGGCCCATTACCATGTATTTAAATCATAGATATAGGGCGATACGATCTGAATCATAAATAAGCTGGAATAATATGTTTAAGCTTTAATCCATTCAATTGTGACAAGGGTTCAACAAAAACCCTAGATAGAAATCTAGAACATGTTGGAACTGAATAAACACATAATCAATCTATAAATCATCGTGATTTTTCGAGGAAAAGAAATGCGAAAAGACGGTCATCTTCTCCCGATGATCTTAGTATTTCTTTGCTCTTGCTTTCCACACTTTGATCCATACGTTCTTCGATTCCTCAAAATTAGGTCTCCCTTTATTTTTATGATGCTGAGGATGAAATCGAGGTGACGTCGTGACGTTGCAACTTTGCGACGTCTCCAGCGTCCATGACGTTGGGTCCTTGACTTTCGCTGTTGACTGGCGTCACGGCGTTGGTTCTCTGTGTACATTCGACTCGAATTTCCCAAAAAAACACCCTCTTCACATGCAATTCACAAAAACTCAGGAAATCAGATATTGGGCAATAATGAGCTTATTTAAATGGAAAATCAACTAAAAAAATGTAAAGCGGACACATGTATAATATGAGTGTTTTAGGCACTCATCAATTTCACCCATGCTACACAAGATGAAGACCATAGGTCTAGGAGAGTTGGTCCATGTCACGCCCCGAATCCCGGTCCGACCCGATTAGCGGATCGGGCAGTAGGGACGCGAGACCCGAATCTTTTGGGACTCTTGAGATTGTTTTTTTTTTTAAAAACCAGTGGCACTGTGAGTATGGCCCACCTTTATAACAAAATCAAAATAATATATACAAATCAAAGAACTACCAGGAATTGGTGTCCATCAAAATCTAGACACATATAAGCGAGTCCCATTTACAGAAACACAAAACTATACTTTACATTTACAAATCGAGCACGGAACCTACATGTGGCTGAACGCCCACAAGTGTGTTGGCCCATTTGTGTATCACGGATCTTTGTTTGACGTCTTCTCCTGTACCTACACGGATTAAAAACCCGTGCTAAGCTTTACGCTTAGTGGGAAACATATCTTATACAGAAACACAAATAATCGATAACAGAACAAGATATCAAAATCTTCAGGAGTTCATATCACATATTTTGCATGCATACTTATTCCTATAACAAACTTATGCTTGTTCACATCTCGTATACGGGGCCCGAACTTTGCCATACTTATAACAGAATTTATACTTAGGTCTTACACTTATAACAAACTTATTCTTATGTGGGTCTTATACTCATAATCTTAAATGTGTCGGATCTTATACTTATAGCATTGATCCTCTACTTATAACAGAGACTTATTCTTATACGGATCTCAGTAGGACACATACTTATGCTTATCAGCGTCTCCTTCACTGTCGGGACTCCCAAAGGACATATATATCGGACTTATGTCATTTGTCTTATCCACGCTACGTACTTATCTCAAATCTCAGTAGGAGTTCACGAACTTATGCTCATGCGGGGTACCCTTAGGTACACAGCTTATACTTATACTACGAGGTTTACACTTGTTCGAAAGGTAAGTAGGTACTATAGAGGTATGGCCAGACATATCTTGGTGTGCGGAACTTATTCTTATATGGAGGTACTTGTAGGTACTACAAAGCTTATTCTGGTACTTCATATCTTAAACTTGTACTACGAAGCCTATCCTGGCATTACGGAACTCATACTTGTATTCTTGAACTTATTAACATTACGGAACTTATGCGATCTTACGGAACTTATCTTTTTGGTCTTACGGAACTTATGCGGTCTTAGGAGCATATACATGTATTTGGTTTATATGTGCCATAGCACCACATGTTCGGATGTTATACATGTCATACGGAACTATGCATCTTGCAGACATCACGGGTCTTCACGGTTTATTCTTGTGCGAGAAGGTATCGTAAGGTACAATAAGTCAGACAATCATCATCATTATCACATACAAGAGTCGGATCGGTGTATGCAGATACATATCGGTATGAATGTTAGTCGTAGCAGTGATCTGCTGGTCCCATATACTTATTTTAAAGATTACGAGAGTACAGTGGTACTCTGAACTTATACTTATTTACGGATACGAGTACCCATGAGTGCTGCGGACTTATACTCGTTTTATCGATACGCGGGGTACTCGTAGGTACTCTTTGAACTTATACTTATTTTACGAACTTGTACTTGCTTCTGCGTCTGAGAGTACCACTGGGTAATGCGGAACTTATACTTGTATTGCGGGAGCCAGAGTACCCTTGGGTGCTGAATGTCGAGATCTGAGTGCCGCGTAGGTCTTCTGAACATTTTCGGATGCGAGTGCCGTAGGTACTACGGGCTTAATCGGAGACCAGGGGAGTTAATCGGAGACAGACAGCGCTAATTAAATGCGGGATTGCGGTGAGCCTTCGGAACATTTTTCGGATCACAGGGTGCCGTGGGTGCTGGGGCTTAATCGAGAGGCGGGTACGTAGGTGCTACGGAGCTTGTCGGGATCTTGGGGAGTGCCGTGGGTCTTACGGAGAAAATCTGGAGTGCCGTGGGTCTTGCGAACAGCCTCTGAGGATGTACCCATAGGTACATTCGGAACATATCTGGAGGTACTCGTAGGTACTTCCAGGATCTTTACTATATTCATTTCTTATTCATTATTCGAGTCTTATCATATAATTGTTAGATTGCCCCTAAACCAATGTCTGAATGAGTAGGACACAACACAATAAGTACCTGAAATTTAATCTGGATCGAGTGCCGTCGCCTTGTCGGAGGAAATCGCAAGGCTGCTAATGTGTAGAAGCACGATCGGAGGAATCTTAGTCACGCTATTAGAAGTCTGTACTATGCGGAGTACTTTGCCACGTAACATGGGTGCCATGTCATTAAATATGATGTGGTACAATTATATGAGTTTAATAACTTACTATCTTATAATAGGGGCCTTCTTAGCCACATTATATGTTTATGACATATTTGTCATTTCGGGTTCATATTTCATATTTCATCTCATATTATAGTTCATACCTATTCCATACGGCATTTCATATACTTATGCGATATGATGCCTATCCGCATCATTCATGTGCTTCTAGTCCCTCATGAATCTATTTTCTTAGGGTGGAATCAATCCAATTGGATCATCCAGAAACTCAAGTTATGGCATTTTCATGCCAACTAGTCGATTCTGGGTTTTACCGAGGATAGGTTGGATTATTAGTGCCAGTGCCTTGTTTCCATATTGACACTGGTTCTTTGTGTCATTTAAAAGCTAAGGTGCTAGGGTTCATTTCCAATTGGAATCACACCCAAATCGAACAGGAACTCAACTCATTCGAATCAATCGGGGAATCCTCTATGATCCATTGATGCGAAGATGGGCTTGCACATAGCCCACTTTGAGTAAATTTTGGGCTATCTAGAGTCAGAATTTGGAATGCTTATTAAATATGGTTTGTTCTCCTTGAAGTCTATTTTAATTAGCCTTGAATCACTCAAATCGGATAAATAGGAAGTTATGGCCCAAATACAAAAACTGGTCGAAACGGGGAGAACCGGAAACGGAGTTGTACCGGTACAAGTCTAGCATGCAGAATTTTCAGGAACAACCAAAAAATGACGAAGACGAAATTGTACCGGTACGGCTCAAGCTTGTACCAGTACAGATCCTACAGTACCCAGAATGTGTGTTTCACCTATTTTTCCATGTTTGATATCAATCAACTCTACACTTCAAACACACATCAAAACCATTTCTAATTCACTTTGGAATCTCTTTTCTATTCAATTCATCTTTCATTTCTTATCATTCTTTCAAAACCTTTCCATGAATCTCTCCCAATATCATTCTAATATGGGTTACCACCCATATACAAACCAATGCAAGATTTATTAGGGTTGTTCTAAACCCTAACTCAATTTCCTTTCATTTAACCATGAATCCAACAACAAGGAAGGATTCCCTAATTATCTTGTTCCTTGTGGGTTATACCAACCTTAATTTCAAGAAATCTAAGGTTATGATGCAATTCTATCAAACCTAGATTTAGAGACAAGATATTAACCATATCAAACCTTAAATTCCATGTGATCCATACAAAATCCATACTCAAAGTAGTTTCCATACCTTTTTGGCTTGGCTCTCCTCTTCTCTTCTCTTCTTCTTCTCTTCCTCTTCCTCTTCTTCTCTCCTTCTCCCATCCGGTTCTCTCTCTTTTTGGAGACCAATTTGGCCTTTAAATCCAGATTTTCTTAGGCCTTGTTTGGCCCACAAATAAAACCCATTTTGGGTTAAGTTGCTTTATTGCTTTTAAGCCCCTGCTTCCTTTTATTTATGAATACACTTTCCTTATTTCATTTTGGCCTCAAATCTTTTGCATTGGACTTTTAAGCCCCTTTTTGGACTATTTACATATTTGTCCTTAAGTTTGTAACTTTCGGTCTCGTTTCCGTATTTAGCATTTAACTCACGAAGCGATCAGGTATCTTCTAATACCACTAAACATATCAGCGACTAGGGTATACCGAGTATTACAGTCAGTGTGGAGCCATTGGAAATCCATATAAAGGTCGACAAAGAAGGATGACACAACACAATAAAGATTCGTTTTCGTCTAGTTTTTAGTCCATGAGCATTGGCACTAAATACAGTGATTTATCTAATGATGGCAACATTTTTCCTACTTACACAATGAGTTATGGTCATCCTTTTTCAAATCCGCCCGGATTATATTGATGAAGAATATGGAATGATAAACTATCCTCATGCTGAACAAATTCCATTCCATATTCCATACAAATGCAACAAGAATTTCAAACAAGCATGTGGGTGAACCCCAAATTTCCTATCCATGGAGAAGTTATGGGTAGAAGTCAAGACATTTATACATGGCATGTTCGATCTTATAATCAATTTTATCGGAACACCATGTCTTGGTATGAGTATTGTCTTCAACAAGATGGGATCCCTTTGTCAAATGTTGCAATGGAGCCACATTGATCTTCATTTTGGTTTTAAAAGACCATTGCAATGTAATATCAATGTGTATATTTGATTATTAATGTAATTTTTACTCTTTTACAAAGTATTTCCATGAATTTCAAAGTATTTTTGTTAATTTTCAATATATCGATATTCATGTAAAAAATATCCATCGATATATCTCTGATATATATGTAAAATCCAAGTATTGATATATCGAAACTGATATTTTTAACTTTGACCTTACCATGTTTAATAGAGTTCAGTTTCGTCTTTCTGCCACTCCATTTTGTTGTGGGTTCTTGGAGCTACCTAATTTGAGATAAAATCATTCCTTGAAGAAGGAAACTAATTCAATAGACATGTACTCACAACCTCAATCAAAATGAAGTGATTTAGTGTTTTCTAATTATTTCTCGACAGCGTAAATTCGCCAGATTTATCTAATGTCTCAGTTTCTTCTTCATTAGGTAAAAGTGATGAAATACTCTTTGCCACCTCTTGCATGGACACTTAACATCTCTCAAATCTATCTCCTTTGGTAGTAAAGGATCTCTTAATCATTTTACCTTGAATACAATTTTGAGTTAGTGGTAGATGCTCTAGGCTCAAAGTGGCTAATGACCCACAACTCACTAGTCTTTGTATTCTTTTCAAATCTATGTGACCAAGCCTTAAGTGCTATAACTGAGTTTAATTGATACTAGACTCTTTTCTTTTCAATGATTTTTTCACATCATCAACTTGAATCACAATACAATCAATATGATATAAATTATTCATCAATGTGCCACATGTAACAACTTAATTTTCTATCATAATAGAAACAAAAGATTTATTAAAAGAAATTGAATAATTGTCATTACATAATTTAGAAAATGAAAATAAATTATTTCTAAAATCTCGCACGAATAAACAATCATGTAAAACTAAGACTGAATTCTTCGAAAAACTAAGACTAATATACCCTACAGTTATGATTGAGATGAAAGCCCCAAGGAAGCCATTTTTAACTACATCTCTATACTGTTGAGACTTCTTGTCACTGCGAACCTACATAAAGGGATTCTGAAAATATGGTCAAAGGCTCTTGAATCTATCCACCAAGAATTGGTAGAATTAGCCACAAAACAAGATTCAATGGTTGCAATAGAGAATTTGCATGATTATCCCTTTAACTTAGGGCAATCCTTATTCCAATGTCCATATTGTTTGCACTTGAAACACTTTCCTTTTGGTTTCCTATTAGGATAAAAAGGTCTAGCTTTCTTAGCAATCTTGGGTTTAAATGAACACATGACTGATTTGCTTTATTCCTTTTATTCTATTGGGAAGCTGAGAGGATTCACCTGACATAAAATTAACACTTGGTTGGCCCTTTACAATTGTCTCAACTATCTAAAACTGCTGCAATAGTTCAATAAAAGATCATTATAATTTGTTCATAGAATAATTGTGACACCCCAAAATCCGGGGGTCCGTTGATCATCCATCAACTCGCGGAATACCTATGGATATTGTATAGCTCAATATCACACCATTGTGTCCCATTTATTGGGACACATTTATCCATATTCTTACAAAACATGCAAGGATATACATACATTAAAAAGTTCACATGATTTTAATTACAATTCTTTTAAACCAAAATATATGTCAAGCTCGTTTTCTCAACAGATTTTACAAAAAGAATCATCAAAGCCACATGTCGGCTTTCTTCCTCATGACCCAGGATGAGAATCGCCCATCGCTGTCTATTACTTAATTTTTTTCCCGGTATAGGGTGAGCCATGCCAGTCGAATAATTCCTATGAGCTTCTCCCCCACCTAAGTGCACATGCAATGTTCACAAAACATTTCTGTATAATTCGACAAGATTATGCAATCTAGATTGGAATTCTACATGTCATGCCATGAAATGAGATGGGACTCACCCATGCACCATGTCTTGAGTGGGTTCACAGGCTCACCACTGTCTGAGGCTAATGTGTGATAAAATCCGTCATTGATGAATCGCATCCAATGATCATTTTGAAACAAAATTGGATTATGTCCAAACCTTTTTGGATGTCATATATCGAATGACTGTTTCATTTTCAAAACCATGTGTCTTTTTGTGGGTAGCAAATTTCCGGGGTCCCACCGCGGGAGCCGTCGCCTTCGCGACACTTGCCTGACCTTTCACGGGTTGGGATCATGTCTAACCCGCGACCTCTGGGATCTTTCGCCCGAGGGGTATCTATCACTGCTTGCTATTACCAAACCTGAGTTTCGGTTTCATGCAATCATGCGACTCTGTTGGACTTCGTCCAATAGCATTGAGCCCACCCCTCATTCACCCAATGTGGTGATTGATTTCAACCATGCACTCACACCCGTAAATGCAATGTTTCGTGCCAATAAATGTGATGCACTATTGCATGTCTATACCATGTCACATATATGACGAATGCTATATGGATAACTCTACTCATCATGAACAATTATATCAATAAGCATATAATGTCCATACAATACTTCATTCATGTCAATATATTATGCGCGCTATATCAACATCCAACATACAGCGTGTCATTCCATGCGATCTGACACCCTCGCTGATCAAGCAGTGATGGCCATTTCACATCGGATGTCGTCTGATAAAACACTTGATCACGGCTGATCAAATTTTGATCTGAGATCTTGAGCACCAAATGCCATCCACTAGCATATGATCAGATTTTAGACTCAAAGAGCTTTCCATAGAATCTAAGAACGTGTGAATTGGAGTTTGGACTAGAAAGATATGGTCGTTTAAAGTTAGAGGCTTAAAGGTGTGCAGGGGCTACGCAATTGCGTACCATAGGGCTTCAATTTTGAAGCCCAACCATGCAATAGCGTGGCTTCCACACAAGAGCGTGCTCGAGAACATTATGGGTAGCTATTGTTCACCGAAGTTTGAACCAAAACAACTCCTTAAACATGCCTTACCCCTGTCCCAGTAAAACTACAAAACCCCGAAACCGCTCAATTAAAGCCTGAAAACATGACATGGAAAAAAAGCACATCCCAAACTTCATTGAAAATCAACTTGACTAATCGATTCATCCCAGAAGGTAGGAATAAAACCAAAATAGGAAGAATCCCCACCTCTTGAAGCGTAATAGAAATGTGGAAGCCTCGAAAACATGGTGAAAATGCCTCGAACTACTCACCGTATATATATTAGGCGCGAGCCTTGAGCGGAGCAATGGCCCACCCCGGCTCGCGTGTCATGTGTGGGGTAACTCTGCTCATGGTTCTTTAATTGTCGAGAACTGTAAGCCACTACCCTCCCGGATTGCATCAAAACACATCCAAGTTCGTCCTTAGAGGCATCATAATACGTTGTGTACCTCTGTCCCCTCTCTAGAACTATTAGAATAGGAGCTGACGTAAGCCTCCTCTTTAATACCTGGAATACCCCCTCACACAAGTCATTCCACTCAAACTTGACCTCATTTCGGGTTAATATCGTCATAGGTGCAGCTAATCAGGAGAAGTCCTCAATAAACCTCCTATAGTACCTACCAATCCCAGCTGAGATCGAAGAATGACTTGATCTCCTAACTTCCTTCATACACCTTATACTGGGTCCACGAATACACCAGAAGACTGACACCACATGTCCCAGAATTTCACCTCGATAAGCCAAAATTCACGCTACCCAGTTTGACATACAAATGATGGTTTCTCAAGGCCTGGAGAACAATCCTCAAGTGACCCTCATGCTCCTCCTCAGACTTGGAGTAGATAAAGATGTCGTCTACGAAGACCATAACAAATTGATCTAGAAAGGGTTGGAACACCCTATGCATGAGATCCATGAATGCCGCTAGAGCATTCATCAATCCGAATGGCATCACTATGAACTCGAAATTCCCATATTGCGTTCTAAACGCCGTCTTAGGTATATACGCACCACTTAACTCTCAACTGGTGACAGGGTGCGAATCTATATTCGAGTAAACCCTTTCTGACTAATCAAATAAATCATCAATCCTCGGGAAAAGATTTTCTTCTTGATAGTAACCCTATTCAATTGCCGATAATCTATACATAATCGAAGGGTCTTATCCTTCTTCTTGGCAAGCAGTACGAGAGGAAACTGAGGTGAAGTTCTTGTAGTCCTAATAAAGCCCCACTGTCTAACAATCCACATGTTGGACCTTAAGTTTGCTTCCAGCCAAGAGTCATTCTATGCGGAGTCATAGAAATAACGATGTACCAGTGAATTCAATAGTGAAGTCCTATATCATATGTGGAGGTAATCCTAGTAGTTCATTTGGAAAAACGTCCTCATACTCACAAACCACCTAAGGTAGACTCAACTCATGCCTCCCTCGTCTTAGGGATGGGGACTTGCTGCTTGACCCATCAAGCGCCCATTACCATCTAAGAATTAGGTACACGGCTCTCGGGGTAAAAACATCATGCTTATCCTTTGAAACATAAAACAAATACCATTTAGGGTGATGATCACCCTCTTACGATCACGATCGATGGCGACTCGGTGTCGCATCAGCGGTCATCCTAAGGATGCCATTAAGCTTTGGCGTGTCCGTATTACAAGGTCCGCGTGAGTAGAATCCACGAGGATCTCTAACTCCATGACCCGACATATCTGATCAACATTCACCATAGTTCCTAGGAGAGAACTCACATGTAGTGGCTTTTCCAAGGTTTCAACCTCTAAGCCCAAATCTTTCACATGTCATGCAGTAACCAAAGAATGAGATGCACCAAAATCAAACAATACTCTTGCCTATAAGCGAAAGAATAGAAAAGTACCTGGAATAATGATGAAGTCTGCAATCTCGGAGTCAAGGTGTGATGGCGTAGACAAGCCCTAGGTCCTGAGTCACAGCACGTGAACCACGTCACGACCTCGACCCATGCCTGACTCCTTTGGCTTTTGTACGTGAAGTAGTAGGAGCACGTGGCGCCGCAGGACTAATATTGGTTCCCTGGCCCGTAGTAGGGTGGGAGAGCAAGTAGGTATGTGAACATCCCAGCGTGTTGGGACTATGGTGTCCCATAACTGCGGGATCCACGCAGCTGAGAGCAGTGTTTCATGTCAGGCTAATGGCGAGTAGTAACATGTCATCATACAGCGGTAAGACCTTGACATCCTTATTTTACTGATGGCAATGGCCTTATCCTGAAATCCTCCGCAGTGAAGTCCTCTGCTTCTTTCTTGAGCTAGAAGAAGATTGGTTCTCTTTCCTCTTATCACTAGCACCCACATCCCGAATGCTTCATGCGTCATATACTTCCCTCTCAATGGCCATAGCCGTCTTGACCATAAGTCCGTATCTTTGTGGGAGAGTCCTGATTTTGCCTTGATTGAATCATTTCAAACCATTCTCAAACTTTCTCACTTTATATATCGGTGTACGTAATCATTAGAAAAAGCGGGCCTAATTATGAACTTAGCCACGTGCTCAAGCTAACATCATTGTTCCTTGTTTCAACTGCAAGACTCTGAATTTTATGTCGAAGCGAATGCCGAAATGCTCCCACGTAGAAAGAGCTCACGGAACTCTTTCCATGTCATTGCCTCCAAGTCTCTTAAGGCTTTGACCTAATCCCACCACACTTGGGATTCATCCTCTAGTTGGAATGCGACTAGTTTTATCTTAGTGGCATCGAAGGTGACCTCCATAGCCTCCAAAATCTTTTCGACTTGTCGGAACCAATGATCAGCTACCATCGGGTCCCCTCCTCCCATGAATGTTGGAGGATGGTGTTCCTTAAACCTTTTGAGGTTACTTGAGCCCCCTTGGCTCGCCGTTGCACTAAGCTTATGCAATGGTAGTAGCCTAACCTCCTTGTATGTGTGTAGTCACAACACCAGTAGCCTCCATGAAGGCTTGTTGATCGAAGGCTAGTGGCATTCGGTTGTTGCCCTGTCCACCGCCTCTACGTCCTCTTTCTTGACTTGGCATCTCCACATGTGATTCGTGCCATAGTAGGGTGATCCGGAATCAATAATATTTGTATCCTAAATTCCTCCTACTGCCGTAGTCAAGCTCTTTACTGATATAATGGTCTAGATTTCGAACCACGGGGATGAGGTTTTCTTGTCTGAATGATTTTGATGAAGTCGAATGGTGAATTTGGTTTTGGATTTTAAGGTGGTGATAAAACGAGTTGGTGGTTTGCGGGCCCAGAAAATAAAATGAAGAAAAATAAGAAAAAGAACTCCTTGAAGCATTGGGCTCTTGGTTTTTTTAGGTCCTAAGAATGGCGAGAGGTCCAGGGTTCATTCCTCGTATTGGGGAGGATGACATATAGTCATCTCTGGCAGGATCTTCATTTAGCTTTAAAACTAGGCCTAATAATTTTCCTTTGATAGAAAGCATTTATTTAGCATTTATGGTTCCTACAGTGAAAATCCATCACCTTGACCACCACCTCATGAGTGTTCAGTAAAACTGTGTGGATATCAGTGTATCTAAAGCTAAGAATACACTTTGAACCTGAAAGCTTGCCAAGTATTGGCGAAGAAGTACAATCAAAAAAGCTTTAAACCCTAAGTTAAATTTGGGAACAAAATGTCAAAACTGTGCGTGATGGGGGAACCTCCGGCGTGCCGGATCACCTCGGCCTTACTTGAGGAGGGAAGGGTTTGCCGCTCATCTTCAAGTTGTCATCCTTGGAGATTGTTTGGCAACCAAGAAAATGGAAAAGAAAGGAAGAAAATGAAGCCCAGGAAAGCAGAAGTGAAAGCTTCTCCAAAAATTTATTGCGAAGTGGTGATTATTTCTGAGCATGAGCTCTAGCTTATATATGGCTCGAAGCGAGGAAATTACAAAACAAAAGCGGAAAGCAAAAGCTATTACAAGAGTAGAAAGGAGAAAAACCGAAAACGGAGTTGTTTGGATAAAAAACGAGGCGAGACAATTTTAATGTACAGTGATTTTAAGCTATCATATGAAAATTAAATCATAAAAATTAAATTTTAAGCTATATGAAATAATTTCGCTATGATAAGCGAAAATTTGGTAATAATAAAATTTCCATTATGCTTCCATTAAGCTCTTGTTCCATTGCTCCCTGCTTCATTTTTCTTCTATTTTCTGCTCTTCTTTCCTCTTGGTCTCAGATCTATGATGTTGAGTTTGACTCGAATTCTTCATGTTTGGATCGACTCAACAATGTTGGCATGATTAGCTCGCAAAAAATTGCAAAATTGCCACGAATACGATCGAGTAGAATAGTAGGGACCTTAATGTGTAAATCAGGTTAATTAGAATGATTAGTATACAAAAAGCACTCAAAACCTATAATAAATAGGGTTCAAAATAACACTTTTTGGGCACTAATCACACCCCCCAACCTACACATTGCTAGTCCCTTAGCAATGAAAGAAAGAAAGAAAGAAAGAGCATACAACGATATGAAAATAATGTTCCACAAAGAATTATATTTCAAAAAGGTTGTGAATGAGTAATGCCTAACCCTAAGTAAGAATCATTAAAGTCGTGTCCATTAACTATCATGAGAGAATGAATGCCATACAAAATTGAGTATTAAAAGATCCTCCTTCTTGGTAGATCGGCTTGAAACTTCCACGAAATCTAAGTGTTTATTTGATTGGCTCAGCGTGGCTGTCAGCTAGCTCTCACTGACCTATCTGCCACAACCTAGCATGCTAACCAACCTAAATAGATCGGGACTCACTCTTATTCCACAACTCTTTTTGTGTTGTAAGGTGCAATGCTGAGGAATCGACCTCACCAAAGTCCATGTAACGGGGATCTACCGAGTGGCTCAAGTGATTGGGCTTAGGGCACGAGTCAACGAGGATCTTTTAGACCACTTAACTCCTTGGGTTTCACCTCGAACCTTGAATGATTTCAGGCCTCGGCACCTACAACTAGCTAAACTTCACCATCCACCAGGTGTAGCGAACACAAAGTCGGCGACTCCCAACCCCGGAGTGAAAGGTTTAGGGCCAGGGCTTTAAAGGCTTCGCCTTATGCCCCTCGGGCCGTGCTCGGGTTTTGTGACGTTGCGAATTTTTCTTTTTCTTTTTCTTTTCTTTTTCACTTTTTATTTTATTTTATTTTGGAAGACACATTGGCCTTCTATTCATGGGGGTCCTTAACCTATTAAAGGTGGTCAATGAAACTAGGGTAGGTTATTGCAAGGCTTAGGAGGCATGACGGAGTTTCGGGTTGAAGAAACTGATGTGCATTGTGTTAGTTAGCTAAAGGTGGAAGAAAAGGTTGAAAGCGACAAGATTAATAATCATCCACTCAATTAGGCATGGAACCAATCTAACAGTAAATTGGACAAAGTTTCCAATTTTTTCAAACTATGAGCTAAGCGAAACACCTGAAAATTTTGGTTGCAAAATGGGTCCAAATTTTGAAAAAGTAAGTTGTATAGTATAACAGCTTTATAGAAGGGCCCGTAAACCCTTTGAACATCACAAAATAGGCTTGCTCAAAATAAGTAACAAAACATAAATACAAAAACCACTTCCTTAGCTAACTCTCGATGACATCTCGGCGTCGAAATGGGGCTCGGTTGGAAAGTTAGGGAAGGAAGTGTTACCTCCACTGATGAGATGTGATTTTTTTGGATAGGATGCCCATAGCTTTCCGCCGACACATATTCACTCCGTTTGGGCTTCAAATGAAAAGTTAGAAGAAGAAAGAGAAAAAAAAAGTGACCCGATTGGAGCATTTTTGAAATTACACCTTCATAATAATTTCAAAGTGTTCTTTGCAGCCATATTTGGATTCTAAACTCTCTAAGCTTTCCTTGGTACAACGCCTAAACGGAGTTGGATAGTTGAGCGAAATAAAAACAGGAGGCAAAAAAGTGTATCTAGCGAAAATTTTCGTTATCATAGAGAAAATTCGCTATGATAGCGAAAATATAAATATATATTTTTGAAAAATAAAATAATTAATAAAAAAATAATAATAATAAAAACGATTTTTTTTAGAGACATTTTTTTTATATATATAAAAAATAAAAATATTTAAAATTTTTTTTAATATAAAAATAAAAATAAAAAACAAACGTTTTTTTTTTTTTAGAAATAAAATAAAAATAGAAACAGATTTTTTTTTCCTTAGTTATTGTGCACTGTTTTGTCTTTAGTGGAGGCCATCCGTACAGATTTTCGCTACCATAGCGAAATTTCGCTACCATAGCGAAAATTCAACTTGCCCATTTTCGCTATAACTGCGAAAATTTCGCTATGGTTGCGAAATCTCCTGCTCCTCCTCCTGCTTGCTGTTGCTTGCAATTTCTTCAATCCAGCTTCAAAATCTCACTCAAATTGCAAAAATTAACACAGGAAAAATTAAAAAAAATTGCAGAAAAGTGAAAAATAAGCTAGAAAAAAGATTAACTTAAAAATTAGTAGAAAATCTAAAAGAAAAAATTATAAATCCAAATAAAATAAAATAACATAAAATAAAACAAGAAAAATTTAAACAAAAGTGGGGGCGCGAATTTGAACCCTCCTTAGGCCTTTGGAGGCTGCTTTGAACCTGCGGAGCTTGTGGGAATCTTGGGGTTAGGGTGCTCGAATCCAGAACCGGCCCGAGACCATCAAGCGTGCCATCACGATGTGTCTGATTTGCCATCGTTTTTGATGTAGTGGCAAAGGCTTGTATAGTGGCCACTAATTTCTTGAATTTTTGTAGGACAGGCAGTGCAATTGATGTGGCCTTTCCAGTGGGTGCTCCAGGGGTTGGTTGTGCTGCAGGGGAAGGCAGAATATACACTGGTAGTGGGCTATTTTGGGGTTGGGCAGTGGACTTTTGGGGCTCTTCCCCTGCTTCCTTTCCATTACTTTCCTCACTCAACAAGGGAAGGATTTCTTATTCTTTTTTCCATGGCCCATATATTACACATAAATCGGTAGCATCCTGCCAATTCCTCGTGATCTTCGGGTTCTTCCTTCAATCCTCCCCGGCCGGTTGCGCTCTGAGCCGCGAACCCAAAATAGCTATCATCAGCACTTTCTCTGCAAGGCGTGATTCTCCTTCTCCCGGATGAACGGGGTTGTCGGGCGTGTCTTGAATGGAGGCAATGCGGTGCTATCAATTTCTGTCCATTTCACTTTGAAGCCCATCTAATTCGTCCACTGAGTTCTCCACGTGATGGATTTTCGCCAATCGGGCATTGAATTTCTTTTTGCTTCCACAACATCACCCTACCCCCGCTGTAAGGTCTGCACTGCTTTGCCTGTCTAGGGAGATTGCATGTGGTGGTTGAGGCCGAGACAAAGAGGCATACCAAAGGATGGAGGAGGTGCATAAGTCTGGGGTAACAATGTAGGAGGCTGTACTGGCCCATTGGTCTCTATATTCCCTCATAGACCTACATGGGCTTGATTTCTCTCACAGTCACGCGACCGCTACTTAAAGGTCCCTGTAATCCCTAATTGACATGAATGCCTAGGGTTTCTTTCCACTAAATATTCACTATATTGTTTCTCTCCATTTGATCACGCCAATTTCTCCACTTAACCCGCATCGAACTCGTCATTTTGAATTTTTTTAATCCACCGAAAATGGATTCTCGCAAAGAATCCTTTTTTTTTTTTTTTTTTTCAAATGAAAAAAAATCGACAATGAAATATAAAAGAAATTCACCAAAACTTGTGATGAGGATCACATGTTCACAACTCACAAATGCATTTTAGCACCATCCCCTAACGACGCCATTTGATTCGCGCTACGTTAGGGTGATCCGAATCAACAAAATTTATATCCTAATTTTTTCTCCTACTCGCCGTAGTCAAGCTACCGCAGATAGCGTCTGTGTGGTCGAACACGGATGGGGCTTTAATTCCACAATGACTTGTATCATGGTTCAAATGGTGAGTTTCATCAAGGATTTTTGGATTAAAGATTGAAAGTGTGGGTGCTGTTGTCACTAGGTTAATCAAACAAGTCATTTAAAATAAGGTGTAGAATGGTGACCTTGAAGGCTCGGGTCAATGATTGATAAAATGAGGTTAAAAGGTGTCCTCAAGTTATTTCCTTGCACATTAGGCAAATGATATAGTCATATATAAAGTAGCTAAACCTGATCTTTGTTTAACTTTAAAAACCAACCCTTAAAATCACTCCTATTTGAGCCAAAGTTGCTTCTTTTCTTTTTATATATATATATTTAATATCGAGCATCTAATGTCCCAACAGCTTTGAAAATACATCATTTAACCTAATTTCAAGGTCTTTAATGACATCGCGAATGAATGTCGTTGTATCTACCATTAAGAATACACTAACCCTAAAGCATGCCAAGTATCGACCAAAGGAAATGCATTAAATAGCATTAAACCTAGTTTGGAAAAGTTCGGGAACACATAAATGCACTCGCCTATTTAAAACAGAGGAACACCTACAAACCACCATTAAACTAACCCTAGCAACCTCCTCTTCAAGGTTTTGAGGCTTAGCCAAACATCCTTTGAGTTGTCATCCTTAAAGGGGTGTGTTTGGCAACCGATAAAATGAGAGAAAGAGGAGAGAGAAGAGAGAAAACTGGAACAAAAGTGAAAAGCTGCGTGGATTGAAAGTTAGCAAAATTCTGTGGTTACACTTGTCCATAAGGTGGCTTATATAGCTCACAAGATGTGTGTGAAATACCAAAATAACCAAATAATATGATTACAATGAGGGAAAATGGGAATTACACAAAATCCAAGTCGCTTGATCACAAAAAAGAGGGGCAAAGCACTGCCATATGTGCACAAAGGAATTTCGCTTCATACCGTACAGGCATAGCGAAATTTGAATTTTCGCTATGCACGTGTCCTCGCTATGATAGCGAAATTTCACTATCATAGCTTTAAATATGCATAGCGAAAATTTCGCCAGACTCGCGAAATTTTCGCTACTATTATAAATTTTCGCTATGCCATACGAAAATCATCCCCTCCCGCATTCCTTCCCGCACCAATTAGTCGCACTACTTCCCTTTCATACTTTGACATTTCTTCATTCCTAAAAGGCCGATTACGAAATCGAATTCATACTTAACTCGCCTTAAAATATCATAATTATGATGCCAAGCTTAAACGATGGTGGGAGGCTCACAAAAACCTACAAAACTACTAAAAAACAATTTCAAACAAAAAATCGCAGAGTACTAACTCCGACTCGCACATGTCAACCTGGGCTTTATTTAATATGATTAGTATTCAAAGCACTCAAAACCTATCTTAAATAGGACTCAAAATAGCACTTTTTGGGTACTAATCAACATGCTAAGTAGAAAATTAAGATTCCTTTTCTAGTCTAACTAGTAGTGCATAAGCCAACCACAAATAGACATCAAGATCCCGAATTAATATCGCTCATCTTTTCAACCCCCTAAGGTTATGCCTCAACCCAAGTGTTCATCTTTTCCTATATACATCATCATGTATATAATTCACGCACATGCAAACACACCATCACATAGTAATAAAACATGAAATGCAAGAATGCGAATGCAATGGTCTAAACCCTTCCCATCGCTTCCAGGGCAATCACATACCATGCTCGATAAAGTCGCGTGACATCGTAACAACACAATGAATATAAATGACCTAGACCCATATTCATCGCTTCTGTGGTATTCGCATGCCAAGCTCTCGACATACCAAATCAGGACACCCCAGGCAACCCGAGGTCCTCGGATCATCCATCAACTTGAATACCTATGATATCATATTTATATCACCATTCATTTGTACTGCAAAGACCCATTTATCCATATTCTTACAAAACATGCAAGGATATACATACACTAAAAATAGTTCACATCATTTTAATTACAATTCTTTTAAACCAAAAATACATGTCAAGCCTGCTTTGTCTAATAGATTTTACAAAAGAATCACTCAGCCACATGCTCCACTTTCTCTTTACTCCTCATGGTTTCTGATGAGAACTCGCCTGACCATGCTTGTCTCACTTCCTGAATGTTTTTTCTGTATAGGGTGAGCCACGCCCAGTAGAGAATAATTCCTACAGAGGCTACTCCCTACCTAAGTGCACATACAATGTTCACAACACATTTCACACCACAATTCCAACAAGAGGAGGATTGCAGTGCAAATCCTTAGGCCGAAAAACTCTACTTGTCATGAAATGAGATGAGACTCACCCATGCACCATGTCCCGAGTCACATCACTTCAACACAATACAATGCAAATGTGTGATAAAATCCGTCATTGATGAATGACATCCAATGATCATTTTGAAAAAAAACTGGATTCTGTTTATAAGCCAAACCTTTTTCGATGTCATATATCGAATGACCATTTCATTTTAAAAACCATGTAGCTAGGGCAGCGAATTTCGGTCTCATCACAGTGTTTCAGATGTCTTCCAACACTTTTACAGGCTTTCTACCATTGAGGATCATGCTCCAACCACACACACAACTACGGTGTCTTTCACTTGAGGCATATCTATCTGCTCGCCACACCCGACATGAGTTTCAGCGTCATTAACCATATTGGCCTTGTCGACTGTCTACGACACCAAGCCCACCTCCCTTTATCACCCAATGTGGTGATTTATTTCAAACTATGCACTCACACCCATGAAATGTGATGTTTTTATGCATATGCAATGATGCACCACATGTCTATACTATGTCACACATATATGATGAATGCTATTTGACAACTCTACTCATCATATGAACAATTATATATCAATACATATAATGTCCATACACATTATTGTGTGTCAATATATCCTCGCACTCATATATCAACATCAACATACAACATGTCATTCCATATTACGAATAACACCTCACAATCGCCATAAGTGATGGCCATTACATCACATGTCAAATACAAAAAGAACACCTATATAACAATCAAAATTTTCAGTAAATATGAGCACTAAATGCCATCCACCCGGCACATGCTCTGCATTCTAGAGACTTAAAGAGATTTGAGTCTCAAGAACATGAAAATTAGAGTTCGGATGAGAAAGATATGACCGCTTAAAGTCGGAGGCTTGGGCAGGTGGGCTACACACCACGCCAAACCCATGCATCAATCAAGGCACTCGAGGGCTGCAATTTGAAGCCCAACCACGCAATAACAAGGTCTCGAGAACATTATGGGTAGCTATCAGGACACTAAAATTTTTCCCCAAACAACCTCTCTAAACATGCCCCTAACCCCGCCCCAAGTAAAAAACCAATAAAACCGCCACAAAACCGTCTCACCCAAAGCCATAACATGTAAAAATCGTTCTAAACTCGCCCCAAAATCAACTCTCTTCAAACATTTAATTCAGCCCGGCAGGAATAAAACCAGGGCCAGGAAGAATCCTCACCTCTGAAACATACATTAAAATCGTAGGGAAGTCCAAACACTTTTCTAACCTGAAATCTTGAATCTCCCAAATCTCCTTCTTAGATTTTCGTGAAACCCTTTCCGCACTCCATGCATGCCTCGCCGAGCGCAAGAACTTTATTCTAGGTTTCGACGACTGACCGACGAAACCTCGTGAGAATCGGGCCAAGAAAATTTTGGGCTTCTCTCTCCTTCTCTCTCTCTCTCTAATGTTTCAAAAATATGATTTTGGGAGATATTTTCCCAAAAAATCAGATTTTTTCCTATTAATTCGCATGGCTCACGTTGCACCGCGTGACCAACTTATTCAGATCCGTTTTCACCTCGAAACAATTTATTTTGTCTTGGTTCAAGTTCAAATTATCTTATATGAACTTTCTTTAAATTATTACCCAACTTTCAAAATTTTCTCAAAAATTTCGTTTTTGGGTTTCAACAAGGACTGGTCGCCCCGAAAAACGTGTAAATTCTAACTATCTCGGAACTCGATGAAATTAGCCTGGGCAACTAGATTTCGTGAGATGAATATATAATCTATGAGGTCTGCTTCTTTCATCCGAGATCTAGAATATTTTAGTACTCATCAGAGCATCAATTTTTTTTCGCTTTAAGTATTTTTCAGAAAAAATTCAAATTTACTCTAAGTTTTACAATAATTCAACTTGAAATGATCAAGGAAGGCAAAGAACGCCTTGGCACCATGTTATTTTTTGTTTCAGATTGCCCGATCTTTTTGATCATATGATCTCTCACTGGAGTACCTTTGGCCATTCTAGTGTTCATTATCTCCTTCATTACCATTTGCTTAGCTGATTTACTTTGAACTCCAAAAATCTCCTGAAGACTCAAAGAACATCGTACTATGGTACTCATGGATTGATGTCGATTTCTACAAAGACTTCACCGGCAGAGAAAAGCCAAGATATACATTCTCCTCACTTTCTATCATCCTTCCTCCATGCCTCATAGTCAACTCTCTCTTTTGGTGTTAAGCTCTCTATGGGAGGTACATGAAGTGGCTCTAAGGTCACCCAAATTATACCCTCACAAGTTAAGAATGTTTAGATTTCTCTTTCAACTCACATAGTTGGTTTCATCTAACATGTTGTTTGGAAAGGATCGATGTTAATGATCAAGACAAACATATTTATTCTTAGAATCAAATTGGTGTTTGCTAGTAAGTGTCTACATTAGCATAAGACATGTATAATTATATATACAATATGTAATGGTATATAATATAAATATTCTAAAATTACACACATTAGTACAAGAGTAATGACTTAACAGAACTTGCTATCCTACTTCTTTAGGCAAGTCTATCTTTCTCAAAGTTAATAAGATATATAATCTAATCAACTTAAGGTCACTTATCCCCAGACTAGGATTGACTTACCCTTTACATTCTTTAATAGCCTCGGGAGAAAATAAAATGACTATTTTAGATAGGTTTATTATTTTCTTCAAGTTAAGTGTATGCACCACCTATCTTAGTTTCAATATTTCAATTAAAGAGCCCCAACTTTAGGTTGGTTACTCCCATTAAAGTATTTATTAACTAACCATAAGGGAGTCTCTTAACTAGAATCTTCACATTTGTCCAACTTTAGGTTGATCAAAACATGAATCCTAAAGCCCTTTCTATCGGGAAAAAGTCATGTGTTTGTTAAACTCTTATCCCTCTTAATTATTTTTTTTTAAAACTTATGTTTCTAAGTTTATGCCATAGTCGAAGTTATTTGTAAAACCTGTAAATTTGAATTTTTCCGAAAAAGGGAAAAATGGTAAATTGCCGCTAAAGTATAGGCTACAAGCCTGAAAATTTCTAGATTTCAGATGATGAAACGGATTTCACCGTTGGATTCATCTCGCGAAATCTAGTTACTTAGACGATTTTTTTTCAATTCGACGCCAGTCGTAATTTCATGGCTGGTACTTGGGTAGTTAATGACCTCAAAAATGGATTTGTAGAAAAATCTCGAAAGTTGAGAAATAAATTAACTAAAGTTCATATAGAATAATTTGAACTTGAACTGGGAAGAAGTAAATCGTTGGGGATGTAAACTAGCCCTAATTTCACCACGCAACATGGGCGCGACGTGGAGCCAATACTCACTTAAACTTAAGTGAGGGGCTTGGGACAAAAGATCCCATTATGATGTCCTACTGGAAACCGTGAGAGAGGAGAAAGGGAGAGAAAAGAGAGGAGCCTGCTTCTCTCTTCGATTTACCTGAGTTCAGTCTGCCTCGCTCTGCGAGCCCAAGAACAAAAAGTTCACCAGACTGACGAGGTACGCTGCAGAGACATACACTGAAAATGAGGATTTCATCGGCGATCCAAAGGAGAAGATTTAGAATCAAAGATTTCAGGCTAGGGAGGCTTCCTACCCATGTTTCTACACATCAAGAGGTAGAGATTCTTCGTACCTTGGTTAATTTTCCACCTTTGGGCTGAGAAAAAGGAATTTTTCATTTTAAGGTCTATTTGGGTGAAGGAAAAATGGGATTTTCGAGTTGCAGTGATGTTCTTCGCCTAGGTAAAGGTATGAATCCTCCCCATGAAGATTGTCTCTTTGCCTAAGTGTGGGGTGGTTCACCCAGGCGAACCCGAGAGCAAAATTAGATGCAGACTGCCGCCAGCGTAACGGTGGTTTCACCAGCGGCAGCCCGAGAGTTCTCGCTGCATCATTGGGACCGCTTGAAGCCATGTGTGTGCTTGTTTGGGGGCCTGTCACATAGCTTAAGCTTCTGGGGGCTATTATCACATGGTTTTATGAGCTCGCTTATATGCCACAATGGCTCGTGGATCGAGAGCAGCATATTACTTGCCTTTGCAACAACATGTGGTCAGTGCCTTAATTTGATGAAATGTTGGCATTATGTGCCTTATGTATTGGCATTGAATGAAAGTTTGTTTTGGAAATTATATACGTGATATAATTGTCTAGGATACAAGGTAAATTTTGTATGGTTTATATCATTCATACGACATTCATTACACGTGGGACATGACATTAACTCGCAGAATGGCACATCAGGGACAGATATGCACAGAACATTGCATTTCATGGGTGTGGGTGCATGGTTAGGATCAAACACCAAAATTGGTGATTTGATGAGTGGATTCTCTGCATCAAGCTGACCTAAGTCAACATAGTCGCATGGCTGCATTTAAACATAAAAAACTCGTGGTCTGCACAAGCAAGAAGGGCTAGACACTCCCTCGGGTGAATGACAAGGACTGGTTTATTACACTTAGACGGTGAAAGTCCAAAAAGTGTAGATGGTGTGCGGAGCCGACGGTGGGACTCCAAAATTCCGCTACCCACAAAAAACACGATGGTTTTGGTATATAAAATGTTAATTCGAGGAATAACTAATGAGTCCTAAACTCATCTATTTTTAATCCATTTTTTTGCATATTTCTAGAAGTTTATGATTCATTTTAATGCTGAATTATGGAATATTGACCAACTTTGTGTTTTACAGGTTTTAAATGAAAAAGAGACAAGTCCAACAAGAAAAGCAAAAAAATTGGCCAAGTCAGAAATGTCGCGGACATAGTTTCGTAACGTCGCGGACATAACCAATAGAACTAAGAGAAGCTGGCGTCGCAACAAAGACTCCGCGCCGAATCCAAATCTAGAAACAAGATCGCCGCCGGTTATCTCGCCAACTGGTCGCCGACACGATCAAGGCAAATTGTAGTGAAAACTTGTCATTTACATTTCACAACTTCGTCACAACATAAAGAACCGAAGATAAGGGTGGTGCTTTGTCGCGACAAAAGACAACTATGTCGTGATTAATAAAATTCGGGAGTCAACACTGAAAGACAAGAAGGCTTCTCATTTCTGATTGCAGAAGTTCTATGTCGTGACAAACACAACATAAGGTTGAGGCAAATTTTGTCACGACAAAGACCTCATTGTTGCGACAAAAGTTGACAAGAATTACAAGAAGAATGTTGCAACGCATAAATTTATGTCGTGAAATAATGAAGAACTGAAGGTAGAGATCTTTGTCACGACAAAAGAAAATTATGTCGCGACAAAAAATGGAAGAGAAATGAGACAAGCTAAGAAAATTCAATGTTGCAACAAATAGTCTAGCAACCAAAAAAGATCAAAGAAGGAAATATGTCGTGACATCTTCAGAGTTTGTTGCAACATAGAGTTTAGTCTCAGCAATGGAAGACAACAAGACTATGTCGTGACAAAGAAAAGTTATGTCGCGACAACAATAACATAACTATGAGAAAAATCACACGTAAAAAGAAAGTATTGTTGTGAAAAGGTAGAGAAGAACCTCGTAAAGAAATGTTACAACACACAAATAAAGAATGTCGCGATAAAGTGGAAGAGCCGAAGGTAAAATATTTTTGGCTGGGATAAAGAAATGCAGAGGTCGCGACATTTTTCAGAACAACAAAGAATGACAAGGTTGCGTAACAAAGCTTTTTGCGTCGCGATTACAAGACACTTCATGTCGCGACAATCACTAGACAACTTCAAAGAAACTATGTTAAGACATTATCAAATTGGCGCCGCGACAGTAATCCAAGAAGAAAGCACAAATTATGTCATGAATGTAAAACCGCAAGCCACGACAAGAGCTGGGGAACAAAGATGACAATTATGTCGAGATGATTTTCTATGTCGCGACAGCAACCAATTATTAGGCCATACATAATTTTTAGATCCACAATTTCAGCCTTGAAGTGCGGTCTATCATTTGAAAATCTATAAATAGCTATCTAGTATGACTGTGCACCTTCCGCCAAACCAGAACCTTGCAAATTTCTGAGACTCCTTTCAGATATATATATATATATATATATATATATATATATATATATATATATATATATATATATATTTTATTATTTCTTCAATTTAGTTTTTAGCTTAGCATTTTAAGTAGATCTTTTTGGGATCAGAATAGTTGATTCGTGTAGTTTCGAGTCGTTCATTGTAAATTATGGTTTTCATTACTGTCTGACTTAAATGGGATTTGGAAATTTTTTGGAGTTCATATATATTTATTTCGCTTGTACTCTAACGAATTTACCCGATCGCTAGTCAATGTTATATATTTGTAATCCGCTTTTGAAAGACAGCCCATCTAGAGTGGATCATGTTGATTATTGCTTTGCTCAACTTGAAAGAATTTCATAGTTCAAAATATTGAATTTATTTAATCTGCATTGTTCTCGGGTCACTTGTCTGCATTATTAATAGCGTGTACCAGTAATCAGATTCGCTTCCGATTTCTGTAGCCTGAGTGACACAGTATGGGAGATTCCTAAGAGTATGGAGCAGTTACTTAAAGTATGTTGTAATTAATATTATAGAAACTACGAACTCGAAAGATTACTTCGATAGATTACTAACTTAATCATGGTGTGAGGATAGTCGGATGATGTATCAATTTAATTGATGATAGGTTTCTCCTCTATCTGATGAAAGGATCTAGATCCCGTGTTAGCATAGATCTAATCAAGGAGATAGAGAATTTTATCAGATTCCATGGATGAGTTACTAGTTAGATTGGAGAAGGCTTGTAATATCCTGTCTATAGGGGTAAGAATTCTTCAGTCCTAAGATTTGAGTGTGAAGTACTGAAAAGGAAAAATGCCCAGATCTTAGAAAGAGGTTTATATATTCACAAGTAATCGATTAGACTCATGTATCCCAGCAATAGATGGATTTCAATTGGTGAAATGTATAGTGTATGGAGAAACTAAAATATACCACGTTGCATCTTTTGACAAGTTCGTAATTCAAACTAAATTACCAACTATGTTATAAAATGATGCAGAAATTTTTAATTGTACATTGATCTATTTCCCAGTGTTAACTTACATAGTGAACTTTCTAATCCAATTATTTTGAAATCTTTATATGTAGTTATATAATTTTATTTAGTTTTTAAGCTTCTTGTTTTAGCGCTTAAAACCAAATCATTTTTAAAACATCGAGTGCTCAAATAGTAAGGATCTCGAGTAGATGGGGTAATGATCTTTGACGAATATCATCAACTGTGGAATGATACATCTGTGAGAACTAAACTAATTCCTTTGAATACTTGTATGGTATGCGACTCCTGCACTGCAAAGTGACTCTGCACTAAAATCAAATTTCAATGTATCTCTTTCAAAAAGGGTTAAACACACATCTTTTTTATCAAATTTAGTCTAACAAGTTTTTGGCATTCTAGCTAGGTACTGAAAAGTCTTTAGATGGAATTGCTGATTACTTCATCATATTTTGTCTATGTATAAAAATCAGTCAATCAATGACATCCAACAGTTTTGGTTTACAAAAACATGACTTTTGTTTTGAAAAAAAATCATTGAATGTAATCCATCAATGACGGTTTTTATCACACGTGGGCACGACAGTGTGGGTGGGGGGTCCTAAAGACTCGAAAATGAGCCGATAAAGACCTGAATGAGCCTGCAAAGACTCTGGGTATGGTGCAAGAGAGTACCTCCTCCCATCTCATTTCATGGCACGAAAATGAGGATCTCCAAGTTAGAATTGGTATATTCTTATTTTTTGAATGTTGATGTGAAGTGTGTAAACATTGCATGTACAAAGCAGGGGAGCCTCGTAGGAATTACTTTATCAGTGCGTGGGTTTACCTGTATGGAAAACATTTCATGCGGATGTGTACCAACGCCTTGCAAGTGGGCCGTATGACTAAGAAAGCCTACATGCAGCTTTCTCATGATTCTTTGTAAAATATGTTGAGCAAACTTGCTGACATGATTTTGTGTAAAGAACTGCAATTAAAACATGTGAACTATTTTATATATATATATATATATATATATATATATATATATATATATATATATATATATATATATATATCTTTCCATGTTTTGTAAAAATATGTATAAATGGATCCCAGAATGGGACATAATAGGTGGTATCTACATCGATATCCACAGTATTTCCACAGGTTGATGGTTAAATCAACGGACACTTAGATTTTAGTGTGTCACAGCTTGGTATCAGAGCCTAGATATGCGATTACCTAGTGATTCATATCCAGTAGGGTATCCGGAATCAACAAAATTTATAACTAATAGCTCCTAATGTCAGAAGATTGCTACTCGTAGTACAAAGGCCTCTAGGGCCTAAACAGAGGGATGAGTTTTCTTGGCAATAAATGACTTCCACAAAGGAGGTTCAAATGGTGAATTTGTTTTTGATTTTAAGGTCTGTAAAAACAAGGGTTAAAATGGTTGAAACCTGAAATTAAAACAAGTTAAATGTAAAAGAAACCTCCTGAAGTATTAGGGACAATGAGCTTGATCCTAGAAAATGAGGTTTCTGCTCCTTTTCCCCTCATTGGGAGGACATGATGACCATAGTCATCTCTCCCAAACCCGATCTTCATTTAGCTATAAAAAACCTAATTCAAAACAACTATCTTTGGAAATGGTACCATTGAGCATAAGTGGTTTCATACAAAGGAAAACAAGTCCCTCGACCTTCACCAATGACTAATATGATAACTAATGAATCTTAGTGGAACTAGCACAAGCATCCACTTAACCCTAAAAGATTATCAAATACCTGATCATTCAAGGTGAATCTAAGGGATCTAAAAACCTAGAGTTCAAAGGAAACACAAAAATGTCTGCGGAGTACCGCGTGAAAACCATGAAACCTCGCCTTGCCTTAGATCCTTTGCCCAAAGGACCTTCCCTCTTCAAGGAGAAAAGAGGTTCTAGCCACTCATCCTCCGAAGTTGTCATCCTTAAAGGGTAGTGCTGGCTAGTGTGAGAAAGTGGAAAGAAAGGAGGGAAATGAGAATGAAGAGGCGAGAAAGTTCCCGCTCATAAAAATGTATTTGATCAAGAAGTTAAGATCTCCTTTACAAAGTCTTGTCAGCTTATACGCCCAAAATAAACTACAAAATTAAAAAAATATGAACTCCGCTTCACTATTATACATGAAGGGTAATTTAGGAAATTACAAAATTGTCAAAAGGGTCAAACCGGCCGTAAGTGGGACAGCCTTCGCAAAGCCGGGGCGAGATTTCCCGCAAAGGGCTGTGAAATTTCATAAAGACAGAATTTCCTTTCGCCCCCGCGAGATTTGTGGCCTCTCTTCGCTTACTCCTCCCTTCTTACGGTTTCTAAACTCGCAAACTCGAATTAACTTGACTTTCATGCTAGAGCAGACTTAATCAACTTGGCATGAATAGCTTGTGAAACTACAAAATTTTTCCACAAAATGTGATTAGTGAGTGCTAGGACCTTAATGTGCCAACCTGGTTAATTTGTCGATTAATACACAAAAAGTGCTCAAACTCGTAATAAAATGTGGCACAAAACAACACTTTTTTGGTAGTCCCTTAGCAATGAAAGAAAGAGAGAGAAAACAAAACAATATCAAAATTATGTTCACAAAAAATATATGATATTTCAAAAAGAATGTGAATGGCTAATGCCCCACCCTCAATAAGATTCACTAAAACCTTGCCTAATAACCATCTTCATGAGTGAATGCCATGCAAAATTAAAATCTGTGCTTCCTTCCCAGAGCGATCAACTCGAACTTCCACCAAAACCTAAGTGTTATTTTGATCAGCTTTCAACAATAGTCTACCAAACTGCACTCTCCCCCCAACATAGCTAGTGCCAAAACCTAGCAAGCTAACCAACCTAAATAGACAAAGACCCACTCTTATTTCACAACTCCTTTTGTGTTGTAGGGGTGCAATGCTGAGGCATCGACTTCACAGATGTCCATGTAGTGGGGATCCACCGATGACTCCCAACCAATTAAGGCTTAGGGCATCAAGTCATAAGGATTTTTCAACCATAAACTCTTCAGGTTTCACCCCGGACTTCTAATGAGTTCGAGACTCCAAAGACCTCAAATTGCTGCTTCTGCCTATTCACCCATGCACGAACACAAAGCCTGGCTCCTGAATCCGCCTGGCTCAAGGCAATCAAAGCTTTAAAGACTTTCGACATTTCACCTGGACCGTGTCTTTCCGTGTTTTGGTGGTGGTAGTAGGTAAGGCAAAGCGTCACAAATTTTATTTTATTTTATTTTTTTTAAAGACTCATTGGTCTTTTTATTCAGGGGGTCCTAACCTATTAAAGGTGGTCAAAAGCAGTGCCGGCTTTGCATGGTTTGGGGAGGTCGCATTTTCAAGATATCATGAAACCTAATGTGCGCTGTGTGTAGTTAGCTCAAGGTAAAGAAAAAAGGCTGAAGACAATAGGAATTCAACTGACCATCAACTCATATAAACATGGAACCAATCTAACATCAACAACATTGGGGCGTATGTTTCAACTTCTTCTTTACTATGTTGTGCAACATATACAAAAAAATGGATGCAATTTTAAAATTGTAATTGTAAGCTGTATGGTATATATATATAAAGATATGACTATATTTTCACCTTTACAAAAAGAACTAACAGCTTCACAAAACTAGCAACAAGTCAACAACTACAATAAAATTGACTTGTCTAAAATTAACAAAACATAAATGTAAAAGCCACTTCCTTCGCTAACTCTCCCCCCAACCAAATGTCGCATTGTCCTTTATGGTTCGAATTGGAAAGCTGGGGAAGGAAGTGCTACCTTCTAAGGGGTGTGTGCAAATAGGATGTCATCCTCATCCTGCAAGCCGAGAGTCACACATGAAGCTTCTGAGGTGTATACCACTCGTAGTTGCTGCAAGGATGTCCCCAAAGAATGGTGGTGAGGAGCCGGATGAGCCATTGTGGGGAGGATGTGTCGGGGGAGGCCCAAGTGTGCATTGATGAGTGGATTCGAGGCAGCCTGTGCACTCAGATTCCGCATGAGGATGGCGCGGTTCTCAGCGTGAGTATGGCTGTGGTCCGAAAGTAATGGGCGACTGTAAAAAGCATCCTTCGGCAAGAGGTAACCGCAAAAGATGCCGGGATGCAGGCGAAAATCAGATCGTGATCCATAATAGCCGCGAAACTTGGCGCAGCGATGGCAAAGATAAGCGCCGGAGTGGTGGTGCCGACGTATCGGGTCCAATCGAACTAAGAGCTTGGAGGCACCAGAGGTGTGCAAAGGAGGTGATGTGGGGCAAAGGTGGCAATGATCGCTTTGGAGCCGTGATACTGGAATTTGGCAGGTTTCGCAGGGGCACCGCAGAGGTAGCTGATCCTCTGATAGGATGGTGGCCATTCGGTATCGTCGACGCTAGGTCTCGGAGCGGGAGATGAGGAGTACTAGCATGCATCGCCATTTCTATTTGGTGAAAGTGGTCTCGCACCTCGACAAGGTCGACCGGCCTGTGTCAGAAAACCAAGGTGTTTAGTGTAATGAATTCCTGTGCCTACCAACGCGAATGGCGAGTCCGAACCGAAACCCGGGGACGCTAGGTTTATTTCTTTTCATTTACATTTTATTACGTTTTCTTTTTCAAAAGTGTTGGCGACCAAATTTGCAGGGGTCCGACTAATGGCTGATCCGAACCGCCCGCTACTTTTACATTTTCATTTATTCTTAACAAAACATTTGCATATGTCATTTCGCCATAAGGAGTTTAGTTTTCAAAGCCCATAATCATTTACAATTTCACGCAATTCTAAGAGGCCCATAAACAAAACATATTTACAAAGAAGGCATTCACGCTTTTCAAAATGATATTATACAAAATCATGTCGTAGTTTAACCCTTTGTTTACAAAATACCAATTCTGTTCAAAAGAGATGATATAAATGACTAGTATATACTTATACGTCGCACTTTATATGACTCAAGGCCAATTTGGTCTCGCTTTGCTTGCTTACCCGACACCCGCGCATAGACAAATTATACGCCAAGCATTTTCTACGCTAAAGGGTTCTATACGCTTCCATAAATTAATATTCAAATTTACTTGACATGCATTTAACATCAAACCATGCCTATTATATCAACATATACTCATGCTATTCAATTCTGCATGCTTTCATTTTACAAGTTTATCATATCACAACATGCATTTTCAATGCAATAATTCAATTCATAATTCAATTTACGGATTTAAGCATGACATGATAAAATCCTGAGCCATACCGTCAATGTTGGTTATTTCCACTTTGACTATTCAATTCACATCACCTGACCCGCTTTCTGATGAATCTCCGCCTATTCCCTCATTAACCCAGAATGTGCTTACACATTTAACACCCTGCCTTCCCATCATGAAGATGCCGCCGCGCACCTCCCACATGTGGTCACTTAATGCCATATGCCATCATGACGACATGCCGATTGCGTATCCCGCCTGGGACATTTCTTTAATGCCATACGCCATTATGACGATGCCGATTAGTGCATCCCGCCGCTGGACATCGATACCTCGGGGGGTGCCTTCATGACTGATGTCGACAGCATCCCACAAAGCGCTCATTTGATATATAACTAATTCACATTTATGACTCGATTCTCGCTTGATGAATCTCCGGTCCCAACACACACAATCCATATCCAATCTGCCAAATATCACATTCAATTCCATATCTCCTCTCTCGCATTATCTTTCAAAGATATACTAATTTAAGTACTTATTTCATATACTCATTCACGTACTCATTTCCCATATACTTATTCATGTACTTGTTTCATACACTTGCAAACTACCAAAATACTCAAATAAGAATAGAGTCGTGAGAAACAAACCGTTTCGCCTGATCTAAATTTTCCTTCTCTTCGATCTCGATCCTAGGTTAGCTAGACGACATCATCACCCGTCCCTAGTCAATAACAATCACACCACTCTCAGTTGATAATTAATTGTTAAACAATTTTAGTGAATTACAAGTTTATTTTCTTTAACTAGCTTCCTAAGTTACATTAACTGGAAGTCTGCCCAAGACGGAACCTGTGCTTTGCCGAGGCGCGAGGTATGATTCATTTTTCACTTAAAGGTTCTATCCTTATTTAAACCCCATTAATCATTTCTCAGGTCCTAAACATTCTGGCAAAATGAATAAGGACTTAATCTGCAAAAACACAAACAAAACATGGTCACGAAGTAGTGGTACCTGCACTACTTCCTTACCAAAAGATCTGCATCACTATCCATCGTAGGCCTAAGACCGCATTCGGCTTGAGTAGCACTTGCAGACCGGGATTAAGGTCTATTATCGCATCATGGTACCTAAAAGATCAATTAACCCAGAGACGGCACTACTTGAAGGTGTTTTTACTCAGAAATATGGATTTGTATTTCTCACTCATTTTCTTTCCACAAACCTTTCTCCAATTCATTCCATATCAAAATGCCCCATGAAATCCAATTAAACAACTCCAAATGTGGTTTAGAATCAATAAAACCTCTTTTCTCTCAAGTTAGGCTTTTCTCCTCAAAAAATCCAAATCAAATAGGATGAAATTAGGGTTTGATTTATTACCTTAAATCTCTCTCAAATCTTCTCTTCCAAGTTGTTTAGATCTTTCTTAGGAGAAAGTTAAGTAAAGGATCACAACAAAGCTTTCGATCTTTCTCTTTCTCTTGCCCTAGCTTTCTTCTTCCCCCTTTTTTCTTCTCTCCTTCTCCAAAACAAAACGTGATTTGCCTATATGAGCCTTAAGACTAAGTATTTCCGCCTTATAACCTCGCGCAAGGCCTTGCTCGCCTACACGCTTATATTATATTCTTTCTCATTTTCCACCATTTTCGTCTTAAGTCACTTATTCTTAAGGCCATATTCGCCTGAAACTATTATTTCAATTAAGTCTCCTAATATTCCACTTCGCCATTCATTTCATCATAAATTCACTTGGGATATTTTATTCTTTATAACAACCGACCCCAGTCCTCATACTCTTACAAATTTCCAATGTCGTCATTTTTCACTGGTTATTTCGGTCTGACTAATTTTTCCATTTTAGCATATAATATTAAATCATATGCTCACACTTTCAATTTACATTTCATATTTATCAATTTATCAATTTTTCCTAAAACCTAAGTTTGACTTCCAATTCATACCCTGAATATTTAATAAAATTATTATAAAAAAATTTGTATTGGGCATTACATCTATAGCACCCTGAGATAGCAAATTTTAAATGGAGGGTATGGACTTAGACTGCTGTTCTCGCAGTGACCTTATCCCTCGAAGTGAACAAGGAGGTCATGATAAGCTCGGGCACAGGGTGACAGTCAAAACTCATTATCTTTAATCCATTTTTCCGAAGCTACTATGAGATAAATGCTGATTTGCTCAAGAAAAGTGGATAATTGACTAAAATTCCATTTGCAGAAAATAAAGCAAGTAAACTCAAATTTTAAAATCGAAGAAACCAATTATAAAGAAAATTGAGGTCTCGACCGAAATTTAAGGTGCCGCGACAGAATGCTCGCCTGCCACCATTCCTGTCACGACATCAACAAATTTTTGGCTTTTGAAGAAGAAATCGAAAATCCTGGAACAAGTGAAGTCGTGATCAAAAAGGAGGTTATGATAAAGAAAACGGGTTTGTGACTAAAGGAAACACCGTCGACGAATCTATCGCTACACATCGCTTTGATGCGTCGACCCAAAAGGATACATATATATGTATATGTTATACACCACTTCGAGGTCACGATAAGAACTGGGCTTATGAATACAAGAGAGGTCTTTGGTAAAGAAAGGAGGTCGCAACTGTAGCCCAATAGAAGCACTTGCAAGGAATCGAACTACACCTTTACAAAGCCAAGGATCGTAAATGATGTCGCGACCACTAATTTGTCGTGACCAAGAAAAGCCTGAAAGGCATAAGAAATTGATGTCGCGACATGCAACCAGGTCGCGAACACTGAAAATGCGGGAATAAGTAAATTAGCAATGTAGAACCGGTGTTGCTAAACTCCAAGAAAGCGAAATGGGAAGAAAGAGGTCGCGACATCATCATGATGTCGCTGACATAAAATCGTAAAGATATGAAGACAAGAAGACCACCGGCCACACCACCGCACCAAAGGAATCGTAGTCACAAACATGAAGTCATCATACAAATGTTAAAGTGGCGTCGCAACCAAAAACTGACGCTGCAACCGGCCGGGAGAAAAGCGCGAAGATACGATGTCGCGACATGTAACCGAGGTCGCATACAACACCTAAGGAACATTAAGCAAATGAAGTCGCGAATATTATCAATGATAAATGCAATTAATGATCAAAGCCGCTGCAAGACAAATCGCTGCAACTTAAAAGAAAGAGGTCGCGACCATCATGAGCAATCATGACAGTGGCCGCGTCGCCACATCGTCATCAACTCCAGGTGTCGGCATAGACGCGAGTCGGGCTTTTCGGATTTCCACCGATCATTTCGGGATTCGCCTGCATTCGCGTGCATACAAGATAAATAGATAAATTTTTAGAATAGTAAAACAATTGTCTTCACTACCCAAAAGAAAGGTAGAAAAAGAAGATGAGGAACTCAAAGGTATATTTTGTGTGGTAGAATTTATTTTTTATTTTGGGGTTTAATTTTTTCGCTTTTAAATCATAACTGTAGAGATCAGTAGAAACCGATTCTTGGGGTTATGTTATTATTTTTCTAAAGTATTATCATCGAAAATTTATTTAAATTCTGTGCATAAATTCCGAATTCACATTTCTTCTCGCCTTAGCCGCACTATAAAGGGTCAAGGCACGGTGCTCCATTTCTTAATCTCGCAATGTAGTAATCTAACGTAACTCTGGATTTGATTTACATTTAGTTACGCCTTCCCCGCACAATTTACGGAGAATTAATTTGGGTCTTGCTTACTTAATCTGTCGCTGCAGAATGGATAAGTCTCAATAGTAGTACCTAGCGTACCTGAGGGAATGTATCTTACTCGATATCCAGATGCCCTCTCACAGGATACGTAGACCGAGATTCTTGAGAGTTGAGAGCATCTCTTTCGGGCATGTTCGACCACATCACGAACCCGCTTGAGCTCAAAGTTCATTTTGATAAATCCCCCATCTACTACAATTGAAGTCGAGGTGTATTTAACAAATGGGGCCAATCGAGAGTTCACCTTAATATACATGTAAGTTCCAATCCCCGTGTTAGCTTAGATATAATCAAGGGAAAGGGATGAACCCATAGATCTGAAGGTTGAGCCACCAATTGAGTAGTAGAAATTTTGTGAAAATCCTTAGAAGGTAAAGCAAAAGTTCTCACACAACAGAAATGTGAAGTATCGAGAAAGAAAACACCTGCATCTTGCAAGAAAATTTGAATACAGTAGCTGTTGGGGATCTTGTCTTTCGAGAGAAGCAAGGATATCTAATCGTTGAATATGGAGAAATCCAATTCAATAATTGGGAAATCTCTGACAAAAAATCGATCCATACATAAAAACAGAGCAACGGATTTTGAAGGCCGGAATCGACTGCTCCATTGCATTTATTGATGGTTTTCAAGTTTCCCACAAAGAAACCGATTCAATCCATTCTTTATGTATTAATTTATTCTTATTCATTTACTTTTGTTTTAGCTTAATTTGAATATATTCAATATTAGTGGATTTTTAATTTAGCCGCTAGATAAAACCTTCATTAAGGAAGTTTTGAGTCCAAATAGCAGAAATTTTAGAAGTTGCATGATCCGTAATTCGCTATCAATCTCCTCGTGGGAATGATATCCGACTTACATTAAGATTTTACTACTGTATTTAATTCGCGCACTCGCAAAGGTCATGTAATTTGACCCTTATTTTTAAATCATGAATAATTAAGAGAAAACTATTTTATCGTGCAAAATTATCCAAAGAACATGTATGCAAAGAGAAGTGTAAGGCTCTTGTAATTATGTTAATTGAGGGGTTTTAGCTCATATAGAAAAAAGGCAAACAAGTTTTTATAAGGCCATGCTCAAAGGATTGAAAGAATTAATTAGATCAACATTCGACAAAGAAGGAAATACTACTTGGACATTTTAAGAAAAGAACAAAAAATAGCTAGTAAGCAAAGGGCTATTTTAGCCACTAATCTTACCGCTTCATATTGAAAATATTTGCTCGGGTTTGACTAATCCTATTAATTTGAGGTGTTTTGATTTCAAGAAACTTTTTAATGCATAGAAACAGATTCGACCGATTCCAAATTATATTAATCGAATCAGTAGCACCGAGCTCGAAAGATGAAAAGAGAAAACGCAGCCTATGGCAAATGAGAGACATGACGTACGTAGCTAACGTAGGACAAGAAATTTTGCTGCCTCCCATTACTGATACAATGGAGGATTTATGGAGGCCTATTATTCAAGAAGAATATTCTCGCGAATCGATAAATTCTACCGTAGATGCAGAAATACAACTAAAGCCACCTTCTGATTACAATGGTTCAAAGAACATCGCCATCGTCATCCTAATCGAAGACCCAAACGAGCACCCGAAGATTTCTCGATGGTAATACAATGAAGCTGAATGGGTGAGCGCAGGTGATAAAATCGTGATCTCTCTCCCATTTTCTTTGAGAGATATAGCGTACCACATGGTATGAATCACCATAAGGTTCACATACTGGGAAGAGTCAGAAGCCTACTGGGGCGGCATTCTTTCCCCATCCGTCACTTCGCAGAGAAGAAGAGAGATAATAGTATTCTAACAGGGGAAGATGAGAGCCTATATGTAGCTTGGGAAAGATTCAAAAGGTTGCTGAAGAGATGCCCGATGCATGGCATAGATTTGAAGACCCGTATGGACATAAGTATCATGCTTTAAATGATACATCTAAGGGTATTATCGACGCCCATGCCGCGGAGCATTCAAACGTAAAGTGTCAAGAGGCGATCCGAGGAAGATCTGCAAATGTAAATGAAAGCTCCATCTGAGTTTTCAAGAGGAACAGCAGAGGAAAGGGGTCATGGAGCCGAGGCAAGATGACAGCCACGGAGGTAAAGCTTGGATGCCATAATGCATAGGATGGACAAACAAGAGAGGAGATGCACACCGCCATGAACAGAGCAAAAGAGAAAGAGAACTTATGAGAAGAAAGTGCCGATGTGCCAACGTAATAGAAGATTCTATGGTGCCGAGGAGGTTGGCACGTGGAGCGAGCCAAGAAGCATCACTCAAGCCAATCCTAACTCCGCTCTACACACTACAACCAAAGATTGGTGAACCATGAGAATTTCTCATATGGTGGAGGGCACATAAGGCCCAAGGCATGACAGAATCCTCAACAAGGATATCGCCAACCACCAAGGTTCCAGCCAGCCAGCGAAGCAAGATGCGAAAGCAGAAATGAACATCGGTCGAGGAGTACCCAACCATTTGAAGAACAAATGCAGTTCACGGGGATAACAAAGAGGCTATTACAATCTACATGAATTGGTAAAACCATCGACTTGGTGAAAACTGTCCGATACTCAAATGTTTCGAAGAATGCTAGTGCCTCGGGCCAGTAAATTTGAGACACAAGTAGGTAAATCAGCTCGAATATGCCAAATCGTGAAAGGTGGTACACTCCTTAGTGATACTCAGAAGAACCTAAAAGACTGCATGGCAATTCAATTAAGAAGTGGGAAGGATTTGAGCAGCAACAAAAGAACATAAAGAAAAGAAGAGACTGAGGTAGAAAAAGAAGAGACTGAAAAAGAAGGAGAGAAGAACAGCCAGATTGAACAGCCGAAAGAAAGTAATGACAAGAAAAAGAAGGAAGGAGTACCAGCCTATACACCTTTAGTGCCATTTCAACAAAGACTTCAGAAGTCAAGAAGAGAAGAATAAATTCTTGGATATTTTCAAGAAAATAGAAATAAATATCCCATTTGCAGAGGTGATTAGCCAATGCCTCTTTTATGCAAAATTTCCAGCGAAATATCAAGCAAGAAAAGAAAGATAAATTGAGGGAGGTATAGTTAACTCGACCGCTACGTAGTGCCATTATCCAAATAAAAGCTCCCAACAAAGATAGAAGGACCCGCAAGCCACCATTCCTTGCTCTATAGGGAAATATGAATTCAAGAAAGCTTTATGTGATTCTGGAGCAAGTATAAATTTGATGCCTCTATCAGTTGTACCAGCCTATACACCTTTAGTGCCATTTCCACAGAGACTTCAGAAGTCAAGAAGAGAAGAACAGTTTTCTAAATTCTTGGATATTTTCAAGAAAATAGAAATAAATATCCCATTTGCAGAGGTGATTAGCCAAATGCCTCTTTATGCAAAATTTCACAACACTGAAGCAAGAAAAGAAAGATAAACGAGGAGGGTATAGTTAACTTTGACTGCTACGTAGTGCCATTATCCAAAGAAAAGCCCTCAAAGAAAGATGAAGGACTCAGCCACCCATTCCCGCTCTATAGGAAATATGAATTCAAGAAAGCTTTATGCGTGAGCTTCCGAGCAAGTATAAATTACGCTCCTATTAGTCAGTACAGAGACTTAATTGGGGGAACTTAATTCAATAGCACTACATTGCGTATGGCTAATAGATCTATGGCACAAACCAAGGCATTCTTGAAGATGTACTCGGTCGTTTGAAATCTATCTTCCCAAAGGGATTTTGTTATCATGCGTATGGAGGAAGATAATATGAGTTCCTCTGTTGCTGAAGACTTTCTTAGCAAACTGAGCCAGATGTATTTACGTAAAGGTGAATCGACACCGTTGAAACAGAAGGCATTTTGTAATATTAAAAGGAGTCTGAACATCCTACGTGTAGGGAAGACAAATAGGCTATCAAGAAACAAATACCTTCCTCAATGATGAATTGAATTCTGAATGTATCCTTCAACACTCTATCAATGAAATTCAGATGAACTTTCAATATTCAGAGTCTCATTGTGAAGATCGCTTCAAATTTGTTTAACAAGGAAACAATCTCGAGTATAAATGAAAACAGTCAAGATGAAGTAAGCAGCCAGAAACAACAAACTCATGAGCAAGAAACTAGTGTATACGACATTGAAAGAATTGCCTACCATTTAAAATATGATGAACCGTAAAGAGAAACCAGTTATCATATCAACCGACGGGACCGTCAAGAAACGTAGTTGCCAGATTCGAGAAAATACAAGGGCTAAATTGCATGGGCAACATATCTGAAGGGTATCAGCTCCTCCATTTGCAGTACAAAATATCATGGATAGATAATGCAAAAACTTCTATCGAAAGCATCAAAGGAGCTGAACCCGTTGATGAAAGAAGTTGTCGAAAAAGAAGTTCTCAAATGGTTAAATGCGTTTATATATAGCATCGAGTAGTTCTTGTAAGCCTAGTGCATGTGGTTCCTAAGAAAGGTGGATTCACCGTGCATCGAAATGAAAAGAATGAACCGACTTCTACAAGAACTGTGGACAGGATTAGGTGTGTATTGACTACGTAAATTGAATACTAAACTGTAGCGATCATTTTCCCTCGCCTTCATCGATCGGGATGTCGGATAGTCGGGCAGACACCCCATTTTTTGCTTTTCACGGATACCCAGATATAAACCAAATTGCTACGCACCCAAGATCAGATAAAACCACTGCAGAGACGCCCATTCGTACTTTCGCTTAGAGAACGCCATTCGCTCGGTAACGCCCCGGTACTTCCAAAGATGCACATGATGTCTATACTTTCCGGGATTCCAGCGTACAGCTACAGATCTCTTGAGACGATTTTACAAGGTATGGATCCGGGCTTTTGAACAATGCCCGATAACCCGGGATAGTACTAAAGGTGCAAAGACAAGAATCTAGCTCGAATCGGGGAAAATGCCATTTTATGGTTACTGCAGAATCATTCGGGCAATGATTTCTTCAGCAGGACTTGAGGTAGACCAAGCAAAAGTTTCGATTATAAGAAATCTAATGCCACCCACTACAGTCAAGGGAATCAGAAGTTTCTTAGGACATGCTGACTTTATGTAAGAATTATCGTAGATTTCAAAAATTGCTGTAATTCACTATGCAGATTGCTGGAAAAGATACTAAGTTCTATTTTGATGATCCTGCGAAAGCACTACAAATCAAATCCAGACTAGTTGAAGCTCCCATCATGGCAAAACTAGATTGGAATCGTAGAATTTGAAATCATGTGATGCCGCGATTTTGCAAACGGAGTCAGACGACGTGAAAGATGAAAAAAAAGTGTTCAAGGCCATATACTATGCTAGCAAACCTTAATGAAGAATAAGAAAATCACTTACCATTGAAAAGATGTTTACAATAGTATTTGCATGTGAAAAATTTAGGCCATACATTTTGGGGTCCCATGTTGTTATACACACTGATCATGCAACAATTAAATATCTAATGGCAAATAAAGAAGCAAAGCCAAGATTGATCAGGTGGGTACTATTATTACAGGAATTTGATTTAGAAATAAAAGTCAAGAAAGGTGGAAGACAATGTGATACGATCACTCGTCAAGAGTAGAGAAACCCACTGTACAAGAAGAAAGAAGAGAAATAGCATAAAATTTTCCGGGATGAGCAGTTGCTCAAATTAGCCACCTAATCACCCCGGTATGCCGATATTGTGGAACTTTTTAGCTTCAGGGAATTATGCCACCGTAATCCACTACCAAATGTAAAAGAAGCAAGGACTGACGTAGGTACTGCATCCGATGACCCATTATTGTTTAAAAGAGGAGTCGACATGATTATAAGGAGATGTAAAATTTAAGGTGAGCAGCAAGGATCTAAGAATGTCATGCATCACCATACGGAGGACATTTTAGAGATAAAACAAATTCCCACAAAATTCCTCCGCCGTGGATTTTATCGTCTAATGTATTTTTAAGGACTGTTTTGAATGGGTGAAGCAGGTGAGGATCAATGCCAAAGAATGTAAAATATCGCCAGGCATGATGCCCTCAAGGTATCTGTGGTGCAATTGTTTCATGTGGCTGGGAATGGATTTTAGCTGGCCTTTTCCGCCATTTAAATATATACATACTCCTAGCTGATTATGAATAAAATGGGAAGAGGCAGCAGCTTGTCCAAAGAATAATGATGCCAATACGCTTGTGTGGGATTTTTTACAAAGAAATATTCTTAGCATTCGAACACCTGCAACTATAATTAGTGATGGAGGGGAGCCATTTTGCAAATAAGGTGTGTTTGAAAAACTCATGAGCGTATATGGTATTAAACAAGCATTATGAGCTTGGGCTTATAATCCTCAAACAATGGGCAAGTCGAAATTTCCAATGTGAAATAAAGAAAATTTTCGAAAAAACCGTAAGTTCCGCAGAAGAGATCGGGTCTTCGCTTGACGATGCACCTGGGCACATACAAAACCCGCCTTTAAACTCCCATTGAATGTCCCCATACAAGCTTGTCTTTGGAAACCTCGTCACCTACCTCTTGAGCTAGAATATAAGGCTATGTGGGCCATCAAGAAGCTAATTTGATTTTAAAGCCATGAAGAGAGGCTACCCAGCTTAAATAAATTGAAGAGTTTGAGAATGAAGCCTATAGAGAGTGCTGTAATTTCTTACAAGGATAAAAAGAAACAAATGGCATGATCAACGAATTTGGAGGAGGGAATTCAAGGCAGAGATCAGGTCTTGTTATTCAACTCGTACTAAGACTCTTTCCGTGAAAGCCAAGGCCAAAATGGAGTGACTATTTACAAAGGGTATCAAGCACACAAATAGCGCTGACACTTGTAAACTCAGTTAACTGCATGAGGAGTTCAAAGTTAATGGTTGAGATTAAAGCACTATCTTGGGAGAGAAAGAAATTAGAAGAGTAACCCTCTTTCGAACAAAGGAAATTGAAGAAACAACAATGGCAAATAGAAGTCCAACTAAAGATCAAAGGTACTGAGCATTCGTGAAGGTAACCACATTAGTTTGATTTAAATTTTTGTTTTGTTATAGCTACAATTTCGTGTTTAAATTCTAATAGCTTAATTTTGATTTTATCTATATCGATTGGAAGAGTAGGTAAAGAATTTTTTTTTTTTTTTTTTTTTAGTTTTACAGACACAATGAAGATCAGGTAAAAGGAGTAAGATTCGCAATCAAACTTCAATCCAAGATAAGAGACCAAAAAAGATAATTTTCCTGATTGATTTTAAAGCTTTGTCTTTGATATAGCATGATTGAAAGTTTGAGGGAATTTTTATCTTGTTTTGGTGCTTAAGTTTTGAATGATGCATGAAAGTGAAGTTGTTGAATTTTTCGTATGATTTAAGATGAGGCCGAAATGAGTTGTTTTGACTGGAATTGGAATAATTTGAAAATTACTGTGGAATTTGAGTAAGTTTATGTTTGGGCCTAAGATGAATTAAAAGTTGCAACTAAGAATTGCTGATGAAAATAAAAAAGTGGAAAAGAAAGCCTAAAATAATGAAACTCTGAGGTCATTATCAGAATAAAGCGAGGGAACGAGAATACTTTATGTTGTAACACCATTTTCTTGTTAGACCACATTTCAGTCACAACCAAAGAAGTCGTGACTTAATAGTCCTTGAGTCAAATAAAGAAGGTTAAAACTTCATTTGGGCGCCCGCCAGCAAAAATAAAAATTCATCAACATCATTAATTTAGAGGCCCAATAGTTAATCGTCGTGATTACCCCATAGCGCCCGTCATGACATTAAACCCAAAGATTCAAACCACTAAATTCCATTATACTAATCTATCCTAAACTTCTCAGCCTGAGATCATTCATTCAGACCTTAAAACAAATAGTTACACAAACAAAATCAATGTCTGGATGAACTAATTGGTTTTTTAGTATGCTCAGCCGAGGAGAATAATAAGAGAAATTTAATAAATTCAAGAAAAACGATCAATATTCTTCAACAAATAAAACCTCCGCTAAATATCAAAAGAGTAAGAATTTAGAAACCTTCATTCAATTCATTCATCGAAATTTAAAGAATTAATAATGGCCTTGTTCTTCCTAAGAGACGAAATCACTATAAAAGGATGCAGATAACAAGGGAAAAACAAAACAAAGAGAAATGAATATAAGTGGGAATGAGAGAAAAGAAGAGTTTGTCGCGGAACGATGAGCTTATGGAATGAATGAAGTCGGAAAAACAAACCAATTCCATTTCTTATTCCATAAAACTGTGGTAATCTACAGAGTGGTCACGGGAAGGGAATGTAAAAAAATAGCGTTTACTGTGAAACCAATGGAACCGTGTGAAGCTCCAATTTGTTTAACTTAATCTTGTTAACTCCGAATCACTGGAGGAGCCTGGCGTCTGGTGAACCAAATTTTGAAGCAGGAGCTGCAACCTTCAGGGGGAAGATATAGGATTTTAGATCAAGAAATAGAGAGTTTTTCTAATTTAAGTATGCCATTTGTGTGCGAAAGCATATCGATAACATCGAAAATGTTTTTATATTTGAATAAAATTGATATCGTTGACTTACAAATTGATTGTTTATGATATCTGAATTTTTGTTTCGTTTATTTTCTTTCTCATATAAAGAATCAATGAATAATTATGTTCTTTTCTCAAGAACAGAATTCGTGAATAATCGTATGCGTTAACTATTAACTTGGAAATTGGGGTAATACCTGATTGTTTAACTTTAGTTTAGCTCGGCAAGAATTGGAAAATTGGTTATTGCTGACGGAACAAAACACTCGATGAAATAATATAAGTAGACAAAGAATAAATACAAGTCTTGAAGAAATAATACACCTCGTCAACAAACTTATGAAACTTTGACAGGAATTAGGAACATCTTCTAGGAATTTCAGGATTGAGAGTCCATGATCCTAGAACTTGTTTGATTATTGATTGAGGCGAAATCTTAGGTGAAAACAGCCAACAAGAAATGATAGAGGCCATCCTTGGCAGATTGAGCTTTTCTAAGCCTACCATCAATATATGCTTAAGCATATTCTCTAGTTCCTTGATTTGAGCCAACAGTTTTGTTTCAATAAAACAAGAATCAAAACCTAAATTCCCTTCCTTTCAATAAACTTATGTTAAGAGCCTATATTACCTAATTCTAGTTCAGAAAAAGTTTACTATAAAGGAAGAAACAAGTTTTGGGGAAAAAATATTTCCAAATTTACACACAAAGGAGGTGAAGAAGTAAAGAAGCAGCTAGTGAAATAAGGGAATAAGTTTTGTCTTGTGGCCTATTTCCTTTGAATAATTAAGTCAGAGGGGGTGTTTTAACACCAGGTACCCTAATGCCAACCGGTATGGGAGTTAAGTACCTAAAGTTCTTTAAGAGTAATAGAAAGCCTAAGAATATAAAAGATTACACTATTCCCAATTTAGAAAAACAAAAGCAAAGGAGTTCAAGAAATAAAGGAACTGCCCGAATAAAGTACATATGGAAATTGAAATTTCTAAAAAGAATTCAACATGAATATGAATCAAAGCCAAGATTGAACAATCAAGAAGAATAAAGAAGAAAAAGTGAAAGTCAAGGCAAAAAGTATAGAGAAAAAGGTGGAAATCGGTGATTTACAACTTAAATTTTTCCATTATCACCCAATTACCTAAGCCCAACATTACAAGCCCGGGAAAAGACCTCATTGATTTTGAAGGTTGGATTTACCTACATTAGTAGAGATCAATATGAAAAACAAGATTGTGTAATTTTGACAACAAATAAGAAAACTCCTTAAGATTAACTAAATCCAAATACAGAAGATGAAAAGCGATTGGAAGACCCGCACACACACACGTAATGTGACTTGTTGAATAAACTGCTTAAATACATTAGTTTATCAAGAATTTTAGATAGAAGTATACCATGTCTTATTCTCTTGAATCAAACTAAATTTAAATGATGTTAGTATCTCTAAATTCCAGATCAGAAGGTGGAATGAGAAAGACCGTGGTATGAATCGTAAAAATGTCTCAAAAATTTGCTTATTTGTTCGAGGACAAACAATTTTTTCTTTCGTCAAATAGCAAAATTTTAAGTTTCAATTCATGAGTTTAAAAACTCATGATCTTTTAACTCATTTTTCTGAGTATACTATGAGATAAATGTTGATTTGTTTGAAGAAAAGTGGGATAATTGACTCAAATTCCATTTTGCAGAAAATAAAGGTAAACTCAAATTTTAGCAAAATCGAAGAAACCAGCTCGCAAAGAAAATTGAGGTCACGACTGGAATTTAAGTCGCGACAGAATGCTCGCTTGCCGCCTAGTTCCGTCACGCATCAAATTCCGCTTTGAAGAAGAAACTAAACTTGAACAAGTGAAGTCGTGGATTTGAAAAAGGAGGTTAAGTACAAAGAAAACGTGGTCGAGACTAAAGGAAACAATCAAATGACGAAATTCATGTCGCGAAATCACTTTGATGTCGCGACACCAAAAGGATATGCATGATGTCGTGACACCACTCTGAGGTCGCGACAAGAATCCGTCTATGAAGCTACAAGAGAGGTCTTTGCAAAAGAAAGGAGGTCGCAACTTGTAGCCCAATAGAAGCACTTGCAAGGAACTGAACTTGCGACCTTTTACAAGTCAAGGATCAGGAATGATGTCGCTGACCACTCAACAGTCGCACCGGCGAAAGCCGAGCGTAAGAAATTGATGTCGCAAATACGCAATCGGTGGGTCGCCAATCGGTGGTGTCGCGAATAAGCAAATTAGCGTAACCCAGGAACCGAAAAGGTAAAACCGCGAAAAGGAATAAAAGAGGTCGCTGACATCACCGCGATGTCGCCACATAAAATCGTAAAGATAGCGAAGACAAGAAGACCACGCATTAATCATGACCAAAGGAATCGTAGTCACAACATGAAGTCACTAGCATACAAACAGCAAAGTGGTCACGAACCAAAACTTATGTCGCAACCTTCGTGGCCGGAGAAAGGAAGACAATGATATCGCTGGGACATGTAACCGAGGCTCTACATGCACCGGGCGAACATTAAGCAAATGAAGTCGCGACCACACGATGTCGCACCATCGATCGTGCCACAGAAGACAAACCGGTTGCAACTTAAAAGAAAGAGGTCGCGATCGACATCACGAGCAATCAAGACAGCGCGCCATGTCACATCAACTCTGAGGTAGTGACATAGGACGTTGAGTCGGGCTTTTTTCTTGATTTCCACCCGATCATTTTCGGATTCGTCAGATTCGTTTACGTGATAAATAGATAGCTGAATAGTAAAGCAAATTCATTTTCACTACCTAGCAAAAGGGAAAAGAAGAGGAACTCAAAGGTATATTTTAGTAGACTTATTTTTTTATTTTTAGTTTAATTTTTCTGCTTTAATCGCGAACCGTATAGACGAGTGTGCCGGGATTCTTAGTTTTGTTATTTTCTAAGTATTACCAAAATCTCTATGAAATTCTGCACTCACCTCGAATTCATTTCTTCTCGCCTTTATTGCAATTATGGTCAGGCGTGACGGTGCTCCATATCTTAATTGTGAATGTAGTAATCAAACAAGAACTCATTGGATTTGATTTACATTTAGTTACGCCTTTCCCGCATTATAATTACGAGAATTAATTTGGGTTCGGTTTTACTTAATCGGTGTCGCTTTTAATGGATAAGTCTCTAATACAGTAATACCTAGTACCAAATATGAATGCATCTTACTCGCTATCCAGATGCCCTCTCGCTGACACAGACTGAGATTCCTAAGAGTTTGAGCATTCTTTTCTCGGGTATGTCTGACTACCATCGACGAACCACAGCTCAAAGTTCATTTTGATAAATCCCCATCTCGCTCAATTGAAGTTGGAGGTGTATTTAACAATGTAAATAATCGAGAGTCTCACCTTTAATCTACAAGTTCCAATCCCCGTGTTAGCTTATATCTAATCATGAAAGGGATGAACCCATAGATCTCAAGGTCGAGCCACCAATCGAGTAGTAGAAATTTTCTGAGAAAACTTAAGGTAAAGCAAAGTTCATTGCCAATGAAATGGTGTGAAGTATTGGCAAAGAAAGACCCTGCATCTTTGTAAGAAAATTTGGAATACAAGATAGCCGGGTTAGATTTTGTCTTCAAGAGAAGCAAGGAGGTCTAATCGTTGAATATGGAGAAATCCACCCAATAATCGGGAAATTCGACAAAATCGATCCATACATAAAAACAGTAAAGCAATGGATTTTAGCTGGAATTGACTGCTCTATCAGATTATCGATGGCTTCGCTTTCCTGAAGTAGGAAATCGATTCAATCATTCTTTTTATAGACAATTTATTCTTATTCATTTACTTTGCTTTTAAATTAATTTGGAATATATTCACATTATAGGGATTTTTAATTGTAATGCTTAGATAAACCTTCATTATGAGTTTTGAGTCCAAATAGTAAGGAAATTTTAGTAGTCAGTAGTTGATTCAGAATTCGCTTACTTGACCAGGGATTGATATCCGACTTACATTAAGATTTTACTACTGTGATGACTGCGGTATTTGCAAAGGTCATAGACTTGACCCTTATTTTTAAATCAAGAACAATTAAGAGAAAACTATTTTATCAAGCAAAATTATCCAAAGTATGTATGCAAGAGAAGTGTAAGGCTCTTGTAATTATGTTAATTTGAGGGGTTTTAGTCTATATAGAAAAATGCAAACAATAGCGCTGAACCAAAAACCCTCGGAGATACGATAGAGAGCCTCCAGAATGGCTCCTCTCCTTTGTATCAGATGCTGAAGTGGAAATAGATTAGACCGCAGTACATGGCCAATAAGAAGCATACTCGGAGGAAGTTGCCTCCTGAATAGGATGGATCCTGCTGTCATATCCCTTGATAATAGGTGAACCATCTCCCGAGGTGAGGTGACGGGCCACCGCTTCATATTCTACCGAGCTGGCAAGGACAATTGAAGATCTGAATGTAGCTGCAATATCAAGCAAGGTCCAAGTATCCCTCTCAACGGCTATCCATATATGTATAAATAGGATGGGGGTTTCTCCCGGATGTCATATTCATAAACTCGACGATCAATGACGGTAGAAAACCTACGTGGGTTTCCTGAGTGCCCATGAGCGCACTGTGCACAAGTCGTGATAGAGTCTTGAGCTCGGAAGTGGCGGCAAAGCAAGATATACAAGTGTGGTCTCATTATGTCCTTGGCACTACAATCCGAATTGCCTGGAATAGGGCCATAGTGTAGGATATGCCTTCGAATGAGAGAGCCATGGGACAGTCTTGTAACCGCATACCTTGGTATCAGTGGGGAGTAGATCCCGGGGTCGAGCTGGAGGACACACTCGGGCCAGAAGTTTGGGTCCTCTTTGGAGGCAAGGGCCTTGAACGTAGGGAGTGAGGGATCCCGGTCTGAGTCGAGTGACACACTCTGGCCCAGGTTCGTCCTCTCGGGAGGCAAGGGCCCCGAATGGTTGAGGATGTGAAGGGATGGGAGGCCCTACTCCTTGTCTCATACTTGCGCGGGCAGGGGCAATAGGTTGTGTAGCTCTAACACAAGAATCGCATTAAGCAAGTATAAGCCCGTCTGATAAGAGGAGGCGAGGAGTGGCCCTACACCTGGCTCAGAGAGAACTATGCCCACCATGGGTCTTCACCATGGCCGGATTAGGAGTGGGGGAAGAAGAAACTGAGGGAGTGGCTGGTCTGTAGAGAAACTTCTGTAAGAAAATAGATTTGAAAGGAAATAGAAATGGAGGTTAGGGATATTTATAGGGGTCTGTAAAGGTGAAAGGGCTGACATACCAAAAACCAGGTTCGAAATTTTGGGAGACATAAATGATTAGGCACCCAAAAAGGCTATTTTGAGTCCCCATTTAAGATAGGCTTTGAGTGCTTTTGGAGTACTAATCATATTCAATTAGTTTCTACTGGGACATGCAGTCCATTAGTATTAATCCGATTTTGTTTCTCGAGATTGTTTTTGGTAGTTTTGCAGGTTTTAGAACCTCCACCAACATTTCAAGCTTGACAACGTAATTTTGCTGATTTATGCCAGTTCATATGACTTCTCATCGATTTCATCAAGCCTGGGGTGAAGAACTATCAAGCCGAAGAGGCAGAAGCAAAGATGGAGGCACAACAATTTCTCTATGGCATAAATAGTTCTTTCGCAATGTAGCGAAATTCTCGCAACATAGCGGCTTTTCGCAAATATAGCGAAATTTTCATGAGGTTACATTTTCGCTATGATAGCGAAATATCGCGGCATACGAAATTTGAATTTTCACTATGTTCGTATTTTTTCGCTATGATATTAAATTTTCATATCATAGCGAATTTTTCTATGATAAATAAATTCACCGCATAAATAAAATCTTGTTCCCTGTTTTTGGTGATCCAAACGACCTTTCGCTTTGTGTGAATTCTCTTTGCCCCCAATGTAATCATATTATTTTGGTTATTTTGGTATTTGACATCTTTTGGGAGGCTATATAAGCCTGCGATATGGACATATTGTAACCCAACCATTCATTTCACTGAATTTTCACACATCCCTGCTTTGGTTTTCTGTCACGCCGACCTGGTCCGACCAGACAATGGATCCGAACCGAGTTCCGGGACGCGAGACTATATACCAGGACTCTTTACCTGTTTAATTAGACATTGGTATATCCAAGTCTTAGAATATATCAACATCATATACAAAAGTCCAAAATAAAACTACCACCGTAGTGGTGTTTACAGTGTCACACATATACATTACTGAGTCCCATTTACATAGTAAAAAACTATACATTTACACCATCGATCGAGCTGAACCTACGATGAACCCTTACTCGTGTGTTGGCCCCAGAGAATGGAATATCTCTGACGCCTTCCCGTACCTACATTCCGATTAAAAACCCGTGCTAAGCTTTACGCGCAGCGGGAAACATATATGATATGCACAAGACACATTTATGTTCAAGATATAACAATAACAAATATCGAAATTACACAAAGATTCATATCATGGATGGCATAAATTAGTTTCTATATGCTTATTCTTATAGTAAAAGTACCGTAGGGTACTACACAAACATTATAATTCGGCAAATTCGTAGAGGTACCATCGACTTATAATCGTATTACAGACTTTATATTTATCTGTGTCTCCATCGGAGTTACAGTTTACTTATATTCAAATACCCGTAGGTATTCAGACGTAAACGATAAGCACCTTCATTTCCTATCGATGATTTAGTATTATCATATAATTATGGGAATACCTGCATCAAGATTCAATAAAAGTGTAAGACATTAAATACAATAAGTATCCGAAGAGGTTTATACACGGAAGTGTCGTAGCACAAAAACAGATTTCTAGTATTGTGAATGAGTGCCATATAATTAATCAGACAGGAGTGCCGTAGCACTAATCGATGTAAGTGCCGTAGCACTATCAGGACAGAGTGCCGAGCACTGTACTGTGAGTACCGGCACACCGGGAGCGCCGAGCACTAATCGAGTACCGGGTTACTCAATCACCGTATCAGGAGTGCCGAGCATCTAATCGAGTACCAAGTACTAATCAGAACAAGAGTGCCGTAGCACTAATCAGGAGTACCGGCACTAATCGTAACAGAGTGCTGTGTCATTTAACAACCGGTCTTAGGCATTTTTATAAATTATATATGAGTTCGTAACTGGCATTATTTTATAATAGGCATTCTTAGCCACACTGCTCAGCGATGATCTTATTTCATATAATCGTAAAGATGATGCGTGATGTAATCACACCTTTATTCATGTATTCTTATTCTTCTATGAATCTACTTTACCCAGGAATTGAATCAACGAATTTGATTATCCATAAATGCAAAAGTTATGACATTTTCATGCCAACTAGTCATTTTACCCGAGGGACAGCTTTGAAATACTCACTCTTCCGGATCTTAACTTCACATTCTCTGCACTATCTCTTTGTACTCATTTAAATCTAAGGTGCTAAGGGCCCTATTCCAACTGAATAACCTGCACTGAGCACCGAACTCAAGTTACGTCCAAACAACCCGACTACTCTATGTTCAAGACTGATGCAGGAATTGGCTTGCATATGGCCCCACTTTGAGTGAATTTGTGGGCCACCTAAAATCAGAATTTGACGATACCTATTTCTTTATGTTTGATTTTCCTTGAAGTCTATTTTAATTAGCCACTTGAATCACTGCTAAATCGGATGGGCAAATTATGAGCAAGTTATGGCCAAACATTTAAAACCTGTCGAAATAGGGAAAAACAGAATGTGGTGTATTTCCAGATAGTCTAACGTGGTACCGCACACATCGCCAAAATGACCAGAACCCAAAGTGTACCGGTATAGGCTCAGGGTGTACCGGTACACTTGACCCGAAACGCGTAATGTGTATTCTCCCTTTTCATACACTTCATCCATAGATCACTCTAATGCATCCTTCATCAAAACTAACATGGAATCCTCCCAACAACTCCACAAACACTTTTAATTTGCAAAGAATCCTAGGATTCATACCTAAAATTCACCCAATTCCTACAAATCCTTGGAATTGTGAAGGATTCCATATCCACCATTATCAACTAGGCTTTTCAACCACAAACTTCCCTTAAATCTAGAGTTAGAATGTTTGCCTAAGAAACCCCAGAGATGGGAATCAAATTAATGTTCAATGGAAACCCTAGCAATCCATACTCAAGAAATTCTTGTACCAAAATCATGCTAAAATCCATAATTTCCATACAAAATTAAGACCAAAGTCAAGCATCCATACCTTGGCTTGATCTCCTTCTTCCTCTTCTTCTCCTCCTTTCTCCTCCTCCTCCCCGTAGGCTTCTTGTTTGGAGACCAAAAAATGCATTTTTGGTCTCCACACCTCTCTTTATAATAAAGGTTTATGTTATTTAGCATTTTAGCCTTTCACTTTTAACTATTTGTATTCCAATTTCCTAAAATTGTATTTTGGCCTCTAATTTCATAATCCATGTCTTTGATGCCCCTTTTTGGACAAATTACGGTTTTGCCTTTATAACTGGTCAAATTTCCGGGTTTTATAAATCTCTATATCTCGCAAGCATTTTACAAAATTTTAATTTATGTTTCACATAATACCCTAACATGTTGAAACAACTAGGTATATTTCGGGTGTTTAGTAGAGTTCCATTTTCTCTATTCTTCTTTCTCTCATTTTTCTAAGTCACAACACACCCCGAGGATGACAACCAAAGGATGTTCGCTAAGCTCCCCAAAACCTTGGAAGGAGGAGGGTCAAGTAGTTGGTTGATGCTACCGTGTGTGTTCCTCTCTGTCATGAAGTGTGCAATCAGATTTTTGTGTTTCAAACTTTCCAAACTAGGTTTGAAAGCTATTTAATGTATTCTCTTTGGTCAATACTTGGCATGCTTTAGGGTTTAGTGTATTCTTAATGGTAGATACACTAACATTCTTTAGATGTCATTTACGATCCATTGAAAGTAGGTTAAATGTCGTATTTTAACTCAATAAACATTAAATGCTCGTGAAATGCTTGCCCAAATAGGAAAGTTACTAAGGTTTAAAAGTTAAACAAAGATCCGCTTTGGAAATGACTATAAGGCTATTTTTCCTTGGGCTGCGAGGGGAAATAACCCGAGGACAACTTCTACAACCCCATCATATCAAACCAAAGGGACCCAAAAACTTCAAGGTATTTCTTTTTCTTACATCTTAATTTAAACTTTCACTTAGCGAGCACACCACCAACCACACTTTTTAATGCAACCAAAATCAAATGAAAGCTTCACCATTTTGAATCATGATACGAGTCATTTGTAAGATGAAAAAAACCCATCCCCGTGGTTCACCCTAGGATCATTATGCATCAAGAAGAGTTTCGATCACGGCAAAGAGGGAGGAAAAAATTAGATGGCAAATATCATGATTCCGATCACCCCTACCGTGGCATCGAATCAAATGGCTGTCGGATGGTGCCAAACTACAAATGATGAGTTGATAAGTACTTGTAATCCTCATTACAATTATTGGTGACCTTTTTAACCCTTTTTGAATCTTCATTGTTTAGAACACGTTTTTTATTTACTGCCAAATTTCCGGCGCTTTTATCATTACGCCTATTTTTTTATTTAGCTAACACTAATCTTTTTGGCAAGCTTGTTTTATTGTTCTCTGCTTTGTCTCTGTCACAGGTGTTTCATAATCATCGGGATGTTGATATATCAGGTAGATCGCAAAGAGTTAGTGCACCACCTGAGAAAGGTTATGAAATCGCAGCATAGTGCGAGCAAATGGATCCTACCCGAGGAACAAAGAAAGTCAAAGAAGGTACCCAGTTGAATCCAACAAAGATACGTGATCAATGAGGGACTACATACACCCCCCTAGAGTGAAAGTGCACCTTCCCGCATCATACCACCCGTTGAGGATGTAGTAGTGAGTTCCATTTCGGGCGCCCTACTCCCAACTTTCATGGTATGGAAAATGAAAATCCATTTACACACATCCGTCCGGGATTTTGAGGAAGTTTCGCATAACTTTAAGGAGGGTGCAACCGATATGGATTTGTCAAGTTGAAGGCATTCCCATTAACCTCAAAGACAAAGCCAAAATATGGCTTAATTCATCGAGACCAAGAACCATTAGGTCGGGCGTACTTCAAAAGGAATTTTTGAAGAAATCTTTCTCTGCCTATAAGACCAACAATTTGAAGAGGCAAATCTACACGCTTACAGCCCACATGACAATGCGAGGTTCTACCAGTGTCGAGAGGCTCATGGAAACCACTGCATGTCCACATCATGAACAATACTTGGATGTTTGTGAATCACTTCTATGGTGGTATGTCTCCAGCCATGAAGCAATCCATCGGAAACAATGTGGGAGGGACTTCCCGAAAGCAAGAACCCTGTACGGCTTCTTCATGGACTTTGAATTATGTATTGAAACTTCCAAGGATGGGATGAACCAAACCCGAGGAGGTGGAGAAAATGTGAGGCCTTCAGCCCACCAAAGGGGAGGCATTTTTTTCACTGAGGATATGGAGATGAAAGCAAAGATATCAACCTTAGCCAGAAGCGTGGAAGAGCTGGAAGAAAAAGGCTATAATGAGGTACAAGGTGATTCAAATCTCGTGACAGCCAAACCATGCTTCAATTGCCAATCCACTAGGCACCGAGAAGAACACTGTCCAATTGCTCCCTCAGTGAGAGATTTGATGACAGAGCATGCTAATGCCGTGGGCCAATACAAGCCACAACCTAATGCCCCATATGGAAATACATATAATCCCATCAGCACCACCCCAATCTCGAAGCCTAACTCGCTTACGTGCCTCTTAGTGCTGGGAACAACAAGATGGTTCCTCATCTCAACCACAGCCATCACCATCATCATCCCCTGTTGAACAAGCTATTTTAATAAGGTAGGTGATTTTGTGAAGAACAAAAGGAATCAATGTACAATTTGCTCAAAAGAATTGATACCGCGGTGGAAAGCACCAACAAGAGAATAGATGGGTTTGAATAGCCTTAATCAGAATGGAGAATCTGCGTGATTCCATCACTGTGGATTACTAATTTGCTGAGGTAATGTGAGAAAGGAAGATTCCCCTTCCTGCATAATCGACCATGGGGTCCATATGAAATAGGTTCTTCCAGCAATGCAAGGATGGATGAAGTAAAGGTTATCATCACTTTGAGGAGTGGAAAAGAAATTGAGCAACTAGTACCCAAGATTGCTGAAGAAGCAAAAAAAAGCAAAGGAAGTTGAGCCCGAGAGGATAATAATCAGAGAAGATTCAATGAAGAAACACATGCCCCCTCCATTTCCTCAAGCATTTAGAGGCAAGAAAAAAATCACAAACAAAACCGAATCGGAGGTGCTACTACATGGTTATGAATATCCCACTCCTTGACATGATTAAGCAGGTCCCAACAAATGCAAAATTTTTGAAGGACCTGTGCACGGTCAAAAGGGGGTGGGCATTGAAAAGAAAGCCTTCCTAATTGTAACAAGTCAAGCATTATTCATAGCAAGACCTCGGTGAAATACAAGGGATCCAGATCCCACAATATCGCCTCAACATTGGTGGAACTTGCATGACAAAGCACACTATTGGACTTGGGCTACAGGAAACCCACCGCTGATATTCAAGATATACAAGCCATTAGTGGGAGTTTAAACCTACCAACATCACTCTATCCTTAGTCGATCGACGCAAAAATTCCTAAGGGATAGTTGATGTTCTCGCAAAGGTGGACAAATTCTACTATCTGGTGGATTTTGTAATGCTTGATACCGAACCAATCGCAGTTGGGCCTAATCATGTGCCAATCATCCTAGGAAGGCCATTTGGTAATACCTAATGCGATAATCAATTTTCTAATGGAGTCAGTGCAATCACATTTGGCAACATGACACTGAGCTCAATATTTTTCACCTAAGCAACAAGGTGCTTTAAAAGGGTTGAGGGGTGAATTTGATGAAGTTTACCATGGTCCAAGTGCGTGGAAACCAAAGTGCTCAAACCGCAAGAGGAATTGATAAATGAAAGTGAAGCAATTGGTGGAGAATGGATCGCATCAACCTCTCCCCGCAGAGCCGCCACGATCCTCCTAGCACCACCAAGTTAAAAGAAGCTCAACACAAAGGAGCTGAGCATGAAGGTAGCTGAAGCACACAACACTGGAGGCGTAAAGGAGCTCCTCCTCCTTGATCCTCCATAAATGGAACCGGAGCAGATGAGCTGGTTTGGTTTCCACTAAGAACAAATTGCAGCTCAAAAATTTTGATTTTAGTTTAATTTGATCAATTTTTAGTTTATTTTATTTTTAGTAATTTTCTTTATTTTAATTTTAATTGAATATAAATTGCTTTTTTTTAGTAATTTTATCTTTATTTTTATTTTATTTTAATTTACCTAAATTAAATTTTGTGTTTTTCTACAGGATGGAAATTGGTGCAAGCATGAATTTCGCAATAATAGCGAAATTCATTCCTGCGGCTCTTCTAGCTTTCACCTCAAGGACCTTCTAACCGCCAAACCGCTTTAGTGTGCGCCCCTCATTTTCATTCCATTCCCTTCATTCCTTCCTCTAAGTCGCGCTTACCGAGAGCCCCTCCAAGGTTCTCACAAGGCTCCTGCCTCCGCAGACCACACAAGGTCAAGGTCAAGACCGCCCAAGGCCGCCTGAGCCCGCAGCCGGGGAGCCGCCTTATCCTAGGCCCGAGCCGCGATCCCCACCGCCGACGAGCTCCCCGACTTATGCTACGCCTCTCGCTCCCAAATGAGCCGCCGACTCAGTCCTCGCCACGCACCGCCGACACCGGCAGCCTCTCATGCGGATTTAGCTCCCACGGTTCAGACTGGGGCCATCAAGAGAGGCCCAAGATCGGGTTCCGCGACTTCGAGAGAGACTCCGCTCCTAGACATCTAGGGCTGCGCATGCTCACTCCGACCGTGTTATAGAGACAACGCACCCCGCATCGGGCTCCCGCCTCTATCTCGTATGAGGCTCAAGCTTCGAGCCCCCACCCAAGCGATATCAGACCAGGGTGGGACCTCGGGCCCCTTCTCCAGTACATCCGAGACCACGCCGGAGGGCCCCGCCTTTCAAGCGGGCCCAGACATCAGGCCCGGGTGAGTCATCACGGTCTAGGCCCGAGCCGTCACCTCCTCCAACCGATCGTGTCTATCACCCTATCCCCGCCGAGGTAGAAAAAGAAGATCAGCGACCGATGTTTACTCGTGGACTGATTCCAGAACGTAGATCCGTGTCGGGATTTCCATATGGAGTTATATTATGATATACCGGCATTGACCGAGGACCGACGAGATCTCATGCGGTTGATCTCGGCAAAGATTCATTGCTCCCATTATGACTCAAGGCGCTTTTTCTATCCTCGGGGTGGCGCTGAGTTTCATCCCACTATGACATCCCGGGAGTGCCTAGTCCGTTGAGATCCGGCTCAAGATCGACGACCGCCGGGGTACTTCTTCGAGTCGCAGGAGACATAACAAAGATTGGGCCTCGCCAGTAGTTCCCGTGGAATTCTAATGTGACTATCGGCGGGCCTCACCATCAGCGTAGAGACGGTTCACCTCGCTTCTGATACTAATACAGTTTATACTTCCGCCTAAGAGCTTTCCCCCGCATGCTCCCAGACTAATGTGCATCTCTAATTCAGCCTTATTCCCACTTCAAAGACTATGTACAAACACAGGAGCTATACTCTTGAGGCTCAGACAGATATCCGAGGGATTCCCGTTCACCCTCCGAGTTCGTCGTGATCCATGATTAATGATTTTCTGATATACGTCCCACCGCAAGGACCTAACTCGGCAGGCTTTTCCCCTCGTTGATGCCGAGGTTGCCGAAAGCCGTGTCTTGGAGCATCTTAGGTTCCCCTGAGAGCCACGCCTTGAGCGGGCAGAGTTGTCCCCAGATTTGGCCCACGAGCTGGCCTCTATATATGCCACTATCCATTATTATGCAGCAGCAGGAGGAGGCAGCGGATGATATTGCAGAGGACCCGCCGAGGCCTGAGTAGCCTGTTCTAGAGGTGGAGGTGGAGGACCCCGCCATTCACCCTCCACTCCCACCTCCTATCGCCCAATAAGCCCGGAGACCGCTTGGCCTATCTCCCACATCACAAAGAGTCACCAAAGCATGTCCCCGCTGGTCTAGTGGAGTTATCTCGCTATTATGGATGCTGGTCCAAGACTTGCTAATACTCATGCGTCGTTAGACGAGCTTGATACCCGAGTCGAGGCTGTCACCGCTCAGTAATCACGCCATGCTTCTTCGATTATGAGCCACCTCGGTCTCCCGGCCACAAGGACAGAGCCTGCGACAATTTCACTCACTGAGATCAACTGGCCGTATCCGCAGCCGCAGCCTCCTTGATATGCTCGCAGTCACGCAGCCGTTCTTTCGTGATCCACCGACGTCCCACACCACCACGAGAGTGAGGTGGTCAGACTCTCTCAGCTTTCCTTACCCCGATATGGTTATACTCGTCGGGGAAAAGTTAGAGTCAAAGTGTCATCTAATTACTTTGTCTGGTTTTGTATTTTTATTAACGCTACTTATTTGTATAGGATTGTATAGGTAGATGCATATTAACCTGATATAGTAGGCAGTGATCTTTATTGTGTATAGCTATGTTAAGCTTGTACTAGCCACTTCTGCTATATCAAAAGCGAGCAAGGGTATTTACATTTTTCTACACTCTTGCAAACCATTTTCACAAGATATATTTTGTGTTTCGCTTCTGTTGAAAAATCAAGCACCGCATGTTGCCATAATGCTAGAAATGGGCTCCATGCATGATTAAGTTTTTGGTCGATTGAAGTTCCAAAGTTTCAACCTTGTACGTCCGCCTTTAACTAAACACACACAGTGCACATTAGTTTTCATCAATAGGTTGAGAAGCTATATACCTCTTTTTACTTTGCAAAACCGGCCTTAGATTCATTAACAACCCATAATAGGTTTATGTTACCCATAAAAGAAGACCAATGAAGTCTTCTCAATGAAAAAAAAAAAAAGAAAAAAGAAAAGAGAATAGAAAGCCGTGATTAATTTGCTCTTGAAACCCGAACAAAGTTCGAGGTATACGGCTAGGCCTTTGGGGCCTGCCCTAAACCTCACCGGGTTGGGAGTCACCGACTTTGTGTTCGCACATGGGTGGACGGGTAGAGTTTAGCGAAGTCAGAGCCGAATTTTCAAATCATTCAGTCCGTGAAGTCAGAGTTAGCGGGTCAGACGATGATGTCAAACTCCAATTGGTCGGGAGTCATCGGTGGACCCTCGCTACACCTGACTTTGGTGTCGTAGCTTTCAGCATTGCACCCTACAATACAATCGAAGTAAGAAAAAAAGAGTGTAACTGAATCTATTTAAGTTGGTCATAAATTCTTGCCAACCCAAAGAATGGGTTGTGGTGGAATAGCTTTTCAGAACTTATTGATTCAAACCGGTTACCTAAAAACACTTAGATTTTGGTGGAAGTTCAGGTTGACTTTTGGAATCATGTCGCCTTGAAACTTGTCTTATATGGCTATTATTCTCTTGCCATTGGTTTTTGTAATGCACTCTAAATTTTCACTCGGGGCTGCAAAGCCTTTACTAGACACGCTTTTCGAACAAGATACTTTTCTCGTAAAACATAGCTTGCATATCCTTTATTATTTTTAGTACATTGCTAAGGCACTAGCAACGCTGTCGGTTTGGGGGTGATTAGCACCTAAAAAGTGCTATTTTGAGTCCTGTAGTTTAAGATAGTTTTGAGTGCTTTTGTGTACTAATCATATTAACGGTTTCGATTGACAGCGTGCGTGTCCACACATCGATTTTGTTTTGTAGATTGTTTTTGGTAGTTTCAAGGTGCTTGAACCTCCACCAACATTTCAAGCTCGACATCGTATAATTTTGCCGACGGCGCCGAGTCTATATGACTTCTCATCGATTTCATCAAGCCCGCTAAGAACTACTGCCGGAAGAGACGCAGGAAGCGAAGATGGAGGCACAAAGCACTCAAGTGATGGCATAGCGAATTTTCGCAATGATAGCGAATTTCGGCAAATATAGCTAAATTTTCGTTTATGCCACATTTTCGCTTATCATAGTAAATTATCGCGGCATAGCGAAAATTTGAATTTTCGCTATGCTTGTATTTTTCGCTATGATAGCGAAATTCACTGTGCATCGCGAAAATCTTGTTTCGTTTTTGTGATCCAAACGCACTCGCTTTGTGTAATTCTCTTTCATTCTCAATGTAATCATATTATTTTGCGGTTGGTATTTGACATCTTTGGGAGGCTATATGTCGCATGTTATGGACATGGTTGTAACCTAACCATTCATTTCCACGCAGCCTTTTCACAAATTCTGCTTTTGGTTCCCATTTTCTTCTCTCTCCTATTTCTTCATTTTCAGTCACAAACACACCCTTTGAGGATGACAACTCAAAGGATGTTTGGCTAAGCCTCAAAACCTTGAAGAGGAGGGTTGCTAGGTTGGTTGATGTTGGGTTGCAGGTGTTCCTCTGTTTTCATGAAGCAGGTACTGTATTTTTGTGTTTCAAACTTTCCAAACTAGGTTTAAAAGCTATTTAATGTATTATTTTGGTCAATACTTGCATGCTTTAGGTTCAGTAAGTATTCTAATGGTAGATACACTAACATTCATTAGATGTCATTTACGAGCCACTGAAAGTAGGTTAAATGTTGTATTTTCAACTGCTGAAACATTGAATGCTCAGTAAATGCTTTAGTTCAAATAGGAAGGTTACTAAGGGTTGGTTTTTAAAGTTAAACAAAGATCCGGTTTTGGAAATGACTATATGTCATTTGCCCTAATGCGAGGAAATAACCCGAGGACACCTCTACAACCCCATCATATCAAACTAGTGACCCAAAACTTCAAGGTATTTCTTTTTCTTACATCTTAATTTAAATTGCTTCACTTAGCTTAGTGACAATTCACTAACCACACTTTTTAATGCAATCCGAAATCTAAAATGAAAGCTTCACTCATTTTGAATCATGATACTGAGTCATTTGTTAGATGAAACCCATCCCCGTGTTCGACCCTTAGATCATTATATCAAGAAGTATTTGACTACTATAGTGAGGGAGGCAAATTAGGATACAAATATTGTTGATTCCGGATCACCCTACTGTGGCACGAATCAATAAATAAGAGTTGCAGGATTCGAAGAGCCGAGGGAAGACAAGGGGGGCAAGAATGCAGGAATGTAAGGCGGCAAGCCTCGCACCGACTAAAAATTTGGCAAAGGATCTAAATTCGCACCCTTGCGAAACTCTTTCGCAAACTCGCAAATTCAGCTCTCTTCCTAAATCGCCTCTACTGAGAAACAAAAACACCAAAAATTATGAATATGAGCATAGGAAAGTGAAAAACTACAATTAAAACTAAGTCAAGACTAGGGAAAGCATGAAAGAACAAATATGAAATTTGAAATAAATTAAACAAGAATCCAACAAATATGGAGTGGCTTTCTAAGTCTCTGCAGAGACCAAACCCATTAAAGGTGGTTCTTCAGACTTGTGGAGGATCAAGGATGGGGAGCTGCTCCTTGTCTGCTATGAAATGGGCTGCATAAGGCTTAAGCCTCTTGCCATTGACTTTGAATATTCTGCTGTCCTTGGAATTTAGCAAGTCCACCACTCCATTTGGATAAACTTGATGGATGACGACTTTAATTCGGGCCAATCTCAACTCGAAGCCATCAAAAAAGGTGGAGAGCTCGGAGTCATAGCAGCACTCGGGTCTCTTGCTTAAAATTTTTGTGGGCTATCATCTAATCAGGCCATTTCTTTAATCTGTCCTTTGCAATCTATGAGTTCAAGTAGGCATCATTTCATAGCTCTTCCAGTTCATTGATGTAGAAGAACCATTTAAGGCCAGCTCTTCCGAAGTCCAGGTGCAGCTTTTTGATTGCCCACCATGCCTTGTATTCAATCTCCACTGGAAGGTGACATGCCTTGCCATAAACTAGGCGATAGGGAGATATTCTAAGAATTGTCTTAGCAATGCTTATGCCCATAAGGAATCTACAGCTTGAGAGACCAATCCTTTCCTATCGAGTTCACCACTTACTCAAAATAGTCTTGATTGCCAGAGCTCCCAACCTCGACCTGCCAATTATTAGTCCGAGGATGGCAAGGGGTAGCCACTTTGTGTTTTACACCATATTTAGCTAGGAGGTTTCAAAAGGTTTGCTGCAAAAGTGTGGAACCTCCATCACTAATTATGGCCTTGACCCCCAAATCAGAAAAACAGCCTCAAGAATCCCCAATACCACCTGCGGGTCTCATACTCTGCATGGAACTACTTCAACCCACTAAGATAGATAGTCAACCCCTACCAATATGTATACATATACAAAAGAAGTAGGAAATGGCCCCATAAAATCGATGCCCCAAACATCGAATAAATCAACCACTAAAATTGGGTTTAGAGGCATCATATGTCTGTGAGAGATCTTCCCTAGTCTTTAGCATTTATTGTATCCAAGACATATGTTGTGGGCATCCTTAAAGAGAGAAGGCCAATAAAACCCTGATTGGAGTACTTTCATAGCAATCTTCTAGGAGGCGGCGGACCTCCATAGCACTCATGGCAAAGGATCGAGAATTCGTCGCTTCTAGGCACACACCTTCCTTCGAAGCATCCGACGCCGCAATATTTAAAGCCAACAAGAAAGGCTCCTTCCAATAATAGGAATGAATCTTCGCAAAGAAATATTTCTTATTCTGTGCCTTCTAGTCAGCTGGGATTTCTCCTATGGCCAAGAAATTGGCAATGTGAGCATACCATGGAGCATTTCGCTGTAGCTGACTCCTCAGAAACTCATCATCGATTGAGGATCAGGTGTGTCATGGCTATGGTTGGGTCTCGAGATGGTCCACAAACAACATTCTCTACCCCTTTATCTTTGATCTACAAGTTGAATTCTCGGGAGCAGGACCCATCTACTAAGCTTCCAAATTCTTTAGCATCTCGCTTGGTAAGGAGGAACTTCAACGTCGAATCGATCCGTGAAAAATTATGATGCTCGACTCCCACCAAGTATGCACGAAATTTATCCAGGGCATAAACTACCGCCAACAAACTTCTTTCTCTATGGTAATCAGAGTTCCTCCAGGTTTCATTCAAAGTTTTTCTTGCATGCAGGCCATATATGGTTTCCATATTCTCTTGTGAGAACCGCCCGATAGTGAGATCACTTGCATCACACATGACCAAAGGGTAACAATATCAGTCTCAAGCATGGGTGCAAAGGGCAATGGGACTTGAGCTCCTCAAAGCTCCTTTGACAGTCTTCATCCCAGGTAAATTTAACATCCTTTTCCAACAGCTTGTAGATAGACTTTGCAATCTTCTAAAAGTCCTTGATGAACCTCCTGTAGAAGCTTGCATGTCCAAGGAATTGTCTCACAACTTTCACATCTTTGGGAAAAGGAAGTTTGGAAATAAGCTCAATTTTTGCCTTGTCAACCTCAATTCCCCTATTAGATATGACATGTCCCAACACAATTCCTTGGTTTACCATAAAATGGCACTTTTCCGAGTTTAGCACCAAATTTTTCTTGATGCACCTATGCAAGACAGTTTCAAGGTTGCTTAAGCATTCTTCAAAACTACCCCCATATATAGTGATGTCATCCATGTAGACCTCCATAATGCGCCTGCTCATATCACTAAAATATCAGAAAGATGCATCTGGAATGTTACACAGGTGGGCATTGCATAGACCAAAGGGCATTCTTCTATAAGCATAAGTCCCAAAAGGACAAGTGAAAGTAGTCTTCTTTTGGTCTTCTATTGAGATCTCTATCTGAAGTAAATTTCTGGCAACCCATCCAAAAGCAGAGAATGGGTTCCCGGAAATTCTCTCAAGGAGCTGATCAATGAAGGGTAATGGGAAGTGATCTTTCCTTGTCACTTCATTCAACCTCTTATAATCAATGCATACCCTCCAACCTATGGCAAGGCGGGTGGGCACCTCTTCTCCTTTTTCATTACGCATAGTGGTCACCCAAAATTTTTTTCGCAAATAACCTCGAAGTTGGACCCACCCAACTTGCATCTGATATGGGGTAAAATGATGCCTAGCTTGTAGTAATCTGATAACTTCATCAACCACTCTTCTTCAGAGAAAGGAGGATTCAATCTCTCCGTATTGTCTTGACCGGTTTGGCTTCCTTCAAGATGTGATGGTGCAAACCAAGGTTAATCACTTTATATCGTAGATTTTCCACCAATAGAAGCTCGTCTTCCTAAGGACATCCAATAGACTGTTTCTTGTGAAGCATTGAGCAGTGAAGAGATTACAACTGGGCATTGGTCCTCCTCTTCTAAATATGCATATTTCAATTCCACGGGTAGAAGCTTGAGGTCCAACTTCTAAGGCTCAATGGTTTTTTCTTTAGTTAGCAGGGGCAGAATTTCTTCCTTTTTTCTCCATGGCCCATTTACAACACACAACTCTTGGGTTTCCTGCAGTTCTTCTTCATGAAAATAAGCTAACCTCAATCGCCAGACATCCCCTGTGAATCGTTGTCGTCAGCCTTGTTCTCCGCACAGGCCAATCAAGAAGGTTTCTTCCGACCTTCTTCCACTACATGCATATGCTTTTTGCTCAAGTGGAAAATGTTGAGTTACAAAGTCATATTTCTGAATTTAAGTTGCATAACTCCATTTCAGTAGTTGATGATCGCATTGGAGGTGGCCAAGAATGGTCTTCCAAGAATAATAGGTACATAGTTAGCTCCCACTGCTACTGGTTCCGTGTGAAGAACAACAAAATCCATAGAATAGTAGAATTTTTCCACCTGTATCAAAAACATCCTCAACAATTCCTTTTGGATTTTTTATGGACTTGTCTGCTAGGGATAGTGTAATGAAAGGGCTTCAACCTCCCATACCCACCGCCAGATAATCGAATAGTGGCAACAAAGGACACGGCCCCAAGTCTATCAGAGCCTTCCACACAGTCCTCCCGATAAATCACCGAGATGCTGATAGCCCGGCCCTTGTACTTCACTAGGGTCTTGCACTGAATAATGGCACTGACTTGTTCTGTTAGGAAGGCCTTCTTATCAACATTCAACCCGCTTTCACTATGCACAAGTCCTTAAGAATTCGCATATGAGAACTTGTTTAATCATGTTCAACAAAGGGAGGTCGAATTTCACCGCCAACACTTCTAGAATTTTAGCCCGTTGATAGCCTCTTCTTGGGCCTTTTAGTGCTTGAGGAAAAGGTGGGGTGTGCTCTTTCAATCGCATCATCTTGATCCCACCTTCTCGTTCAACTTCCTTTCGTGGTCTTTGTCGGCTCAAGACCGGGTTGCTCAACCTTCTAATACCACCTCCTCCTCAAAGTGATAACCGCTGACCTCATTTATCCTAGGAGCCGTTCACCTGAAGAGCTTAATCTATGCACTCCCTTAGGATTAGGTCAGGTTCTGGGAAGAAAAAATTTTCTTTTCCCGCACTTCACAACTGGGTTAGTCGCCCTAGAAATTGAATACCGCAGTTATCAAATTTCAAGGCCATCGTGATCTGTGTTCTCAATCTTCTGTATTCAGTGCTTTCCATGTTGTTGATTCTCGTTATTTGGATATCTACCAAGCCGCTTTTCTACACATTGAGTCAACTGCACATTGACTGCCTTCTACTCCTTTACAAAACTACCCACTACTTTACTCAAGTTCATTATATAGCTCAACTGGAGATGATGATGGTGATGGCTGTGTTTGAGATGAGGAACTATACTGTTGATGTGCAGTAGGGGGTATATATGGTGGAGGCTTTGGTTTCCAGGAAAGGTTAAGATGGTTCCTCCAATTAGGATTGTATGTGTTGCTGTATGGGACATTAGCTGGTGGTTTGTATTGACCTACAACATTGGCTTATAGAGGCACAATGTAGGGTCTGACAATCATGTCCTCTACGGGAGGCACAACGCATGAGGGTGCACTCAATCTTGGGGGATGTATGTGGTCCCTCATGGACCTATATGCATTGGGGTTCCTCTGGTTCCTCTGCTGACTTTGCTGTTCCTCTAGTGGGGGCTCCATTTGGTCACTGTCTAGGTTCAATTCATAGCCTTGTTCCTGTGGAATACTGGTTCTCACTAAACCGCCTGCAGTATTCCTATCCCTCTAGAACATAAACCCTACATGAAACACAAAGCACACCAATAAGAAACAAAACAAAGCTACCAACAAAGGGTTATTGTTAGCTAAAAGAAAAATGTATGTGGACAGTAAAACTAAATGAATTAACCTAGCAGTTAACTGCTACAAAGAATGAAGTTAAGAAAAATTCACCAGTACTTGTGATGATTACCACAAGCGTTCCACAGTTCATTATCTGCACTAAGGCACCATCCCCAGCAACAACGCCATTTGATTCATGTGCAGTTGGGTATCCAGAATCAACAATATTTATACCTAATAAAGCTCCTGTTGCCGTAACATTGCTACTACAGTACAGTGGCTCTTGGGTCGAACATAGGGATGGGTTTTCTTCGCACAAATGACTTACATTGAGGTTCAAAATGGTGAATTTGTTTTGGATTTTAAGGTTTGGTAAAAACAGTGGGTTGTAATGTTGAAACTGAAATTAAAATAAGTTAAAATGTAAAAGAAATTTCCTTGAAGTATCAGGACACTGAGCTTGGATCCTAGGGCAAATGAAGGTTTCTCGGGTCTTTTCCTCACGTTGGGGAGGATGACCTATAGTCATCTCCCGAATCGGATCTTCATTTAGGTATAAAAATTGACCCAAAACAACTATCCTTTGGAAATGGTACTCACTGAGCATAAGTGGTTTCATATAGTGGAAAACAAGTCTCCTTGACTCACCTTCCAATAACTAATAGATGATAACTAATGAATCTTAGTGGATCTAGCAATAAGCATCCATTGAACCCTAAAAGATTATCAAATACGGATCATTCAAGGTGAATCTAAGGGATCTAAACCTAGAGTTCAAAGAAAACACAAAAATGTCAGTGAGTACTTGCATGAAAACCATGAAACCCTCAACTTTCCTTAGATCCTTTGCCCAGTGACCTTCCTCTTCAAGGAGAAAGAGGTTCTAGCCACTCATCCTCTGAGTTGTCATCCTCAGAGGGTGTTTGGCTAATGAGAAAGTGGAAAGCAGCGAGGAAAATGAGAGAAAATGAAAGAGGCGGAAAGTTCTAATGAAAATGTATTCTTGATCAAGAAGTTAAGATCTCCTTTACAAAGTCTTGTTGGGGCTTATATACCGCCCAAAATAACCAAAATTACAAAAATGGCTTAAAAAGGGCCAAACCGGGGGTTAAAAAGTGGACAAATTTCAGAAGCACACGAAAATTTTGAAGGGTCGCGAAAATTCTCGTTGGCTGCGAAACAGAGGGCTGCAAAAATTCGCAGAACTACGAGATTTCGTAGGGCTCTTTTCTTCGCTTCTTCGTCCTCTCTTCTTCCGGTCCTAAACCGCAGCCAATTCAACTCGCTTCTTCTGCAAGCAGAGCAGACTTAATCGACTCGCATGAATAAATTGTGAAACTAAGCAAAATTTGCCACAAAATGTGATTAGTAGTAAAGCTAGGACCTTAATGTGCCAACTAAAGACTGTCGATTAATACACAAAGTGCCTTAAAACCTGTAATAAAATGTGGCACAAACAACACTGGGTTAGTAATCACCTAAGGCTTCAATACGGGTACTGGTCTAGACCATCAGATTAATCAGGCATTCATGTTAATATGTTACATGATTTGTGTGTTGTGTGCTGTGTGAATATACATGGTAAAGTGTATATGGAAAAGGGAACAATTAGGTTAGAAACATAACCTTAGGGGTTCGGGAAAAGAACAAACGGGATAGTTCGGGATGTAGATGTCTATTAGTAGTCGACACATGCACTACTAGTTAGACAAGGAGAGAAATATCAAAGTTTAAATTTCATCCCTATTTCTTTGGGATACTTTGTATGACTGAATTGCTATTTGACATATGTAGATGGCTAGTCGAGGAAGAGGAAGCCGAGGCGGTGGGCAGGGCAACAACCAACCGCCACCGGCCTTTGATCAACGAGCCTTCATGGAGGCTAATGGTGTTGAGACTATTACCATTGCATAGGCGAGTGTTGTGGCTACCATCATTGCACGGGCTAGTGCAACTGTGGGCCAGGGAGGGCTAAGTAGCCTCTAGAGGGTTAAGGCACATCATCCTCAAACCTTCAAGGGAGGAGGGGAACCGATGGAAGTTGATCATTGGTTTCTGGTAAGTTAGCAAGATCTTGGAGGCTATGGAGATCATCTCTAATGCCACGAGGATAAGGCTAGCTGCATTCCTACTAGAGGGTGAATCCCAAGTATGGTGGGAATGAGTCAAAGCCTCAAGGAATTTGGAGGCAATGACGTGGGAAGAGTTCCGTGAGCTCATCATGGGTAAGTATTTCTCGACATCTGCACGACATGCAAAGGCTCAGGAGTTACTAGAACTAGAACAAAGAATGATGATAATGCTCGAATATGTGGCTAAGTTCACTGAATTAACATGTTTCATTGATGATTATGTGGTCACGGACATGGCCAAAGTGAGAAAGTTTGAGAATGGTCTAAAATTGTCCATTCGATGTAAAATTGTGGGACTTCTCCTACAAGATATGGACTTGATGGTCAAGACAGCTATGGCCATTGAGAGGGAGGTGGAAGATGCATGGAGCATCCAGGATGCAAGCATCAAAGATAAGAGGAAGAAGAGCCAACCTTCTTCTTCTAGTTCAAGGAAGAAGTAGAGGACTTCTACTTCGTAGGGTTATCAAGGACAAGGCTGTGGCTATCAGAGCCAAGGCCAGGGTAAATCATCCCAATATGGGAGGCATTTCAAGGCCACTAGCCAGCTAGGGCAGAGGACATGTTTCTATTGCCACCAGTCTGGACACTGGAAATGGGATTATCCTCAAAGGTAGGGATCCCAGAGTTATGGGACACCCCAGTCCCAGTCATCAATGGGACGTTCAAAGACTCATTTTGTTCCTCCCTACCCCACCATGGGCTAGGGGAACCAACATTAGTCCCAGGGCGCTGCACAGGCCCCTACTACTTCACAATTAGGCCGGATGGGCCAAGGTATGGCCGCAGGTCACAAAGGTCACTTACGTGGTGCTGACTCAGGACCCATGGTTCACGCCATCACACTGGGATTGAGTTTCAGGGATCGCCGGTTATTCAGGGTACATTTCTACTCTCTCGCTTATGGGCAAGAGTATTGTTTGATTATGGTGCATCTTATTCATTCATTACTGCATCATGTGTGAAAGATTTAGGCTTAGAGGTTAAAAAACCCGACGAGTCAAGATTGAGTTCTCCCAGGAACCAGGTGAAATATCAGGATATGTTGGGATAATGACTTAGATCTGTGATTTTGCTCAATCGACCTTAGGGTCAGAACATGATTTGGAGTTTGATGTCATCCTCCGACTGACCGGCTGACAGACATCGAAATAGCTATTGATTGTGGATCGAGGAGAGTTACCACACTTTGATGATATTTTAAGGGGATAAGCATGATGCTTTACCCTAAGTCGTATACAATTCTAGATGGCACGGGCAGTTGATAGGTTAGTTGGCAAGCCTTACCTTGGAGGACGAGGTGAGACAGGAGTTGGGTCTACCTCGCGGCTGTTTGTGAGTATGAGGACATTTTTTTAGACAAACTACCGGGATTACCTCCGTAGAGGGATGTAGATTTCACTATTGAGTTTCACCCTGGTACATCGTTTATTTCTATTACTCTGCATAGAATAGCTCTTGTTGAGTTGCAAGAACTCAGGTCCAATTTCAAGAATTATTGGACAGGGGTTTTATTAGACCAAGCACTTCACCTTGGGGCTCTCCGGTGTTGTTTGCTAAGAAGAAGGATAAGACCCTTCTGCTATGTATTGACTATCGATAGTTAAATAGGGTTATTATCAAGAATAGGTACCCTTTGCCTTGGATTGATGACTTATTTGATCAGTTGAGAGGGGCGAGGGTTTATTCTAAGATAGATCTCCACACCGGTTACCATCAGTTGAGGGTTAAGGAGGCAGATATCCCTAAGACAAAGTTTAGGATGTGGTATGGGCATTTTGAGTTCATAATGATGTCGTTCGGATTGAAGAATGCTCCCACGACATTCATGGATCTCATGTATAGGGTATTCCAACCCTATCAATATTAGTTCGTCGTGGTCTTCGTTGACAACATCTTGATCCACTCCCAGTCTGAAAATGAGCATGAGGGTCACTTGAGGATTGTGCTCCATGTTTTGAGAGACCATTAGTTGTATGGTAAATTTAGTAAGTGTGAATTATGGCTTATTAAGGTGAAATTCTTGGTGCATAAGGTATCGGCTTCGAGTCTATTCATGGACACAAAGAAGGTTGGAGGCAAGATGAGTTGGGAGAGACCGAAGGTCGGCCTTTTGAGATATGCGCTGGGGATCGCAGTGTAAGGGAAGTATTAAAGGAGGTTCATTGAGGACTTCTCTCGATTAGCTACACCTATGACAAGATTAACCAGGAAGGAGGTCAAATTTGAGTGGAATGACTTGTGTGAGAGGGCATTCCAGGATTAAAAGAGGATGCTTACTTCATTTCCTATTCTAATAGTTCTAGAGAGGGGATAGAGGTATATAGTGTATTGTGATGCTCATGACTCGACTGATGTGTTTCGATGCAACGGAGGGCAAGGGGCTTATGGTTCTTGGCAGTTAAAGAACCACGAGTAGAGTTACTCTACACATGACATGGAGTTGGCGGCCATTGTCTTTTCCTTAAAGGTCAGCACCATTATCTAAAATAAAGGAGCTTTGAGGTGTTTTCGACCACAAGATCCAAGATTCACGAGACCTCAACATGAGGCAATGCAGGTGGATGGAGTCTCTAGAGGACTATGACTTCACTTTGCATTACCACAATCGGTAAGGCAATGATGGTCTGATGACCAATTTAAGTCACGTAGTGTTGGCTAGTGTAGCTCCCAAGAGTGCGCGATGCCGAGGCCGTAGACGTCCCAAGCTGCACTACGCGACAAGGCTCAGGTACTTGGGAGTATAAAGGGCTACGCCTTCCCCATCGACGAGTGATCGAGTCCTAGGGATAGGACATAGAGTTATTGTCCATCAGGGATCATGTACGGTCGGATACAGGTGAAGAAGGTTAGGCCATTCACACAATTGGTGGTCTTCAATATAGGGACTTGGTCAGGGTTCCCCAACAAGCTAGATCCGAGAGAGGAAACCCTCGGGAGTTCCATTGCTCCGCCATTGCATCCAGGGGTGGCAATCAAGATGTACCATGATATTTGTCACCAGTATTACTAGAGCGGGATGAAGAAACACGTTGGAGATGTACCCTTAGTGGAATTCACTTACAACAATAGTTATCAGGCGAGCATACATATGGCACCCTATGAGGCATTATATGGGAGGCCTTGTCGATCTTCGTTTGTTGAACGGAGGTGGGAACGGGTCTGGATATGGTTAGAGACACCTCTGAGAAGGTGGATTTGATAAGAAAGCCGGCCTTCTCACCTGACAGAGCCGTAATAGAGCCACGCCGACAGATCTATATGACCTCTAGAGCTCCGAGGTGGGCATCATGTCTTCTTGAAGGTGATGCCTAAGAGAGGAGTGGTCAAGTTCAGTAAGTAGAGAAAGCTATCACCGAGGTATATTGGGCCATTCGAGGTACTCGAGAGGGTAGGTACGGTTGCATACCAGTTGGCATTACCGCCAAGCTTATTGAGTGTTCATGTGGTATTCCATGTCTCCATGCTTCGTGGCACACTCCGTGATTTGACTAATGTAAAGGGATCGGGGAAAGCTATTGTCGATGCCGATGGAACCCTTCGAGGAGTGGATCAGGTAATGATCATGGATAGTTAGGATTAGGTTTTGTGAGGCTAGTAAAGGTGTTGTGCCAGCACCGAGGAATGGAGGAGGCAACATGGGAACAAGACACTAGTATGGTAAATTATCCTTTTCATTTAGGATAAGGTGTGTTTTAAATACTGGTATTAAATGATTGTTACATATGGCTGTGACTGGATGTGTATAGTGTGTGAATTTCGGGGATCTAAATTTTTAAGGGGGAAGAATAAACCCAGTAAATTGAATTTTTTTTGAAAATGGCAAAAATCCAGAATTGCCGCTTATAGCAAGGTGCTATAGACTTGAAAATTTTTAGATCTTAGATGATGAAACAGACTTCACTGTTGGATTCCTCTCACAAAATATAGTTATCCAGATTAATTTCGTCGAATTTTGAGGTCGAACTCTGCTCGTGGCACTGTTGGCTTAGCCGACAAAAAAAACAAACAGGATTTGCAAAAAAATCTCTAAAGTTGGGAAATAAATTAACCAAAGTTCATTTAGAATACTTTGAATATGAATCGGGAAGAAATAAATCGTTTCGGAACAGAAACGGACCCGGACTAGTCGCGGACATGTGGAGTGACGTGAGCCACTCACTTACACTTAAGTGAGGGGCTTGGGACAGAAGATCCCATTGTGTTTTTTCTACTGGAACCATGAGAGAGGAGAAAGGGAGAGAAAAGAGAGAACTCCAAGCTTATCTCGATTCACAGAGTTCTCATTAGTTGGATTTTCATGAGCTAAGAAATGTAAGTTCACCACATCTATACGAGGGGTAATGGTATTATTGAAATGAGGGATTTCACCGAAGATCCAAAGAAGGAGATTTCAGGAAATCAAAGATTTTGGGCCAGTGGGAGGCTTCACCATGTTCAGATTCCCTCTCAAGAGGTAGGGATTCTTCCTACCTGGCTATTTTCCACCTGCTGAGAAAAAGGTTTTCTGTTTAGGGTTTGTTTGGGTGAAGAAAAAATGGGATTTTTGAGTTGTAGCGATGTTCTTCTCCTAGACGTAGGCATGAATCTTCCCCATGAAGATTGGCTCTTTGCCTAGGCGAAGGAAGACTAAAGAAAACCCGAGAGCAAAGTTGGATGCGGTACTAGTCTGCCTAGGTGAGCAGAGCTTTGCTTAGGCAAACCTCTCTTCAGCCAGGCGAGCTTGAGGAGTTCCTTGGCAATAGGACTGCTTGGGGGGACTATTTCAGCTTCTGTGTGTGGCTTGCTCTGGGACCCACATAGCCCTATCAGGCTAGTTTTGTGAACATGCTTATATGCCACAATTGGTTTGATGATCAAGAGGCATATCTCATTTTGTAATAACATGCGTGGTTGTGTTGACGATGAAATGTTGATATGTGTGCTCTATATATAGACATTGGAATGGTTTGCTTTTGGAAAATTATATGCATGTGATATAATTTTCCGTGATAAAGTAAATCAGATGGTTTATATCGTCTATACGGCATTCATTACATGCGACTGCATTAACTTGCAATGGCACATTGTACTATATACGTGAATTTCATCTTTCATGTGTGGTTCATAAGAAATCAACGCCAAAATTGGTGATTTGATGAGTGGGCTTGGTACAGATGGACGAAGTCCAAGATACAGACCGCTGCGATAGAAACGAAAACTGTGGTTTAATAGTGCTAAGGGCTAGACACTTCGTGAAAGACCCGGATCGTTTACTACACTTGACTAAGTGAAAAGTCCAAAAGTGTAGACGGTAAAAGGAGCTGGTGGGATTCCAAAATTCTACCCATAAAAACACAATGGTTTTGGTATATAAAATAAGCCTTATTCGAGGAATGACATCCAAAAGTTTTGCTTACAAAACATGACTTTGTTTTGAAAAGACTACTGGATGTAATTCATCTATGTCAATTTTTATCACACATGGGCATCTCATTGTGTGGTGGGAGTAGGAAAAGACTCGCGTATAGGATTCGATAAAGACTCAGGTATGGTGCAAGAGTGGGTCTCATCTCATTTCATGGCATGACACGTAGGATTCCAAGTTAGAATTGGCATATTCTTATTTTTTTTTCGAATGTTGATTTTAAGTGTAAACATTGCATGTGCACTTAGGTGGGGAGTATCCTCTATAGGAATTACTACCAGTGAATCCTATATGGGGAAAAGATTTGAAAAGTGGAAGTGCATCAGGATGACTCTTATGTGAGGCCAGTAAGGATGAAAAACATATAGATTTGATAATTTTGAATCTTTATAAACTTGTCATATGTATTTTTGGTGTAAAAGAATTGTAATTGAAAACATGTGAATATTTTTAATATATATATATATATATATATATATATATATATATATATATATATATATATATATATATATATATATATATATATATATATATATATCTGTATGTTTTGTAAAAGTATGGATAAATGGATCCTTATAAATGAGACATATTAGGTGGTATTGCCATGTCGATATCCACAGTATTTTCGCTTAGTTGATGGTTAAATCAAGGTGTAAACTCGTGAAAAAATTAATTTTTCAAAATGACAAAAACAAAGAAAATTATTGAATGTCTAGTGCAGTTGTTTTTTCAGATCTTAGATGACGAAACGACTTCACCATTGATTCGCCTCTTAGTAAAATCTAGTTACCTAGATCGAATTTCATTAAATTTTGAGATCAGCCTGACTTTTCACGATTTTCTGCATACACCAAGAAAACCGGATTTTTGGAGAAAATCTTGAAAGTAGAAAGAAATTAAGTAAAGCTATTTAAAATAAATTGAAATTGAACCGAGACAAAATAAATATTTCGTATAGGTAACTGAATCGCCACACACATAACGGTTAAGTATCCTTAAAACTTAAGATAAATTAAAAGGTGTGAAGTCTAAGGAAAAAAGTAAATAGTAGAAAGATGATTTTCTTTTCTGGCCAATCCGGGTCGTGGAGGGAGAAAAGAAAAGGGAAAAAATCGAACTTCTTTCTTCGATCCACAGTTTCCCTCTTCATCGGGAATGGAATTCGTTGGGCCAAGAAAAAAAGTTCATCTACTTGGCGAGGGCTACGTGTGGGAACCGAAAACACGGGATTTCACCGAGGATTCAAGTGAGGAGTTTGGGAAATCAAAGGTTTCGAGTTTAGGAAGTGTCAACGGGACTTCCTAGAGTTTCTTCTATGCTCCAAGAGGTAGGGATTATTCCTACTTTGGTTTATTTTCCATTCTAGGGGCTGTTTGGCAAAATAATGGGTTATGGGAATAGTACCTAGTTTTGACCCTATATGATGTCCAGTTTTTTGGGCTGATTTTTGGTTAGAAAAATGGAGAATTTGGACTAGTATCCTACAAGGAAATTGTAACCATATCTGAGAACTTGATGTTAGGGGCTTAATCACCAAACGGGTCCCTCATAAACCGCCATGGTCCGCTGACTGCCACAGTCGCCTGCTTAAGCGTAACCTACTATCTAGATTTTTGGAACTGATTTTTGATTGGGAAAAAGTTGGAATTTGGACTATTATTCTTCAAGGAAATTATAGTTCTATATGATAACTTGATGTTAGGCTTTTGAATCACCCAAATTAGACCTCAGAACCTGGGTTATGGCTGGTTTTCCAGATCATGCATCAGAACCCTAGTTTCAATCTATAACCTCTTAGTGTTAAAAGATGGATTAGGACAAAATCTCACATTAGATTAATTGAATCTCATGGTTTAGAGAATTATCAATTTAAGGTTGATTTACTAAATTAGTTGTAACGCCCCATTCCGAGTAGGACAGTGTGATATGATGTCATAGGGCACAATGAAAATTATGTTACATCAGAATATTCTGAATGAAATTAGGAATTAGTAAATTATGGAACCCGGAATTGTAAAGTAATGGAACAAGGTTAAATTGTATCTATAAAAAGATATGAAACCATTATGGAGTAGGTAGATTTAGCTACCATATAAATAAATAAAAAAATTGATTTGAAAATTAAAAGGATGAAGGACTTGATGGTACTAAAGGAAATATTAGAATATAAAATGGGAAAAACAAGAAGCTAAACTTTATTTTATCTCCAAAGGCTAGGGCTCACATTTGAGATATATGATAAGAAAAGTTAATATAAGCTGAAGAGGCACATGAGTGTTATATGTCCAAAAAACTGCATGTTTTGCTCGGAATCATATACTGATTAGTTAAGGTTTGGCATGGAGAATTAGTTGCTCTTTATCTAGGGCTGTGGAAAAAGATCACATAAACCTTTGAATTGTCAGGGGTTATGAGAGTGGAAAAACCTAATTTGTGGAAAATAAACATGGAATCATCATATTTATATGGGTTTTAGAAGAATTGGTGGACCTTGGTTGAATCTATAAAGATTTTACCTAGGTTTGTTGAATGGAGTTCAAACCACCAATACAAGTGTTAGCGGAGGTTTTGAAATGACTTTCATGTTGATTATCGGGGTATTACGGCTGAGGATTGAAGCTGCCAGAACTGAATGCCTTTTTCAACCGGAATCGGGCCGGAGCGTGGGGTCGGGCCGGACCCATTGTTTGTGGGCCGATGCAAAGGCCCTGATCGCCTGGCTGAGACAGATCAGAATCGTTGATCAAGTGGTGCTCGACGAGTAAGACCCTCCCCGCAAGAACAAAGAAGAAGGGCCTACAGGCCGCCTGGTCAGCCTCTGGCGCCTGGAGCCGCTTTCTTCAGAGAAAAGACCGCAGAGGGCTAATGTATATGAGTATGTGTCTATGTGTGTGTCCCTTCACCGCTAGGGTGGCTAGTGTATTTGATAGTGATAGATCATGACAACTTTCCTCAATTGGATTATGACACCAATGATGTTTCTAATTGATGATGACACTAAATAGTATGTTCAGTCTGATATTTGATATAATATTTTCCCATCATAGAGATTTTCTTCATATTAAACCAACGACAAGGTATAATTGAGGGGTGGTAATTGGGGAATATCTTACTTTCCTTATTAGCTTTAGATTTAGTTCCACTCTGCCCAGAAGATAATCGCTTATCGAGAATTATCCTACCTTCCTTATTGGCGAGATTTAGTCCGACGGTGTGGATGTGGGCCTTCCCAATTATCCATATCACTCCGGCCTGGGCCAGAGTGGACTGGTCGTTTGGGCCGATCGTTAGGGCTTAGGTGTTTTATGTATTCGCTCCTTTCGCCCACGAGTAAGTATGCACGCCTATTTTTCAAACCCCATCAAGGCTCCCGTACTCTTTGTGCACGGTAGCGTGGGCAAGGGTCAGACGCTTGCATCGTGTGATCACGTGTCACCGGGGCTGGATTATTTGGGTTTTATCTGCCTTATGTCTGTGATAATGATGACTTTTCTGGCTTCGCGCCATTTCTTCCCAGAATGTCGTTTATGTCCCTTGATCCAAAGTTTTTCTTTGCTTTTAGTGTCGAACCCACTTTCGGGTAACACCGCCCGGAAGGTGGTCGAGCTCTTTTAATCGAAATGGGTGGGCCTCGTGGAGTCAATGGTTCGAGTCGATCCGCCTCAGTCAGATATTTCAGGTAAAGTGGTCAGCCCGCCAAGCGAGTCACTGGGTCTACGGCTAATTTGCCTGAGTTGAACTGATTCCTAGACTGCATGACTTGTTTTGAGCGTGAGTCACACGCAGAAATACCGTGGTCTGCCTACCTGATTTGTTGTCAACCGACCATAGGCTGCATGGCCTGTAGAATGGCTCGAAGCCTGCCGATGCGAGCCGGGCTCGCTGGCCGACATTCAACTAAACCGATTCCCCAGGGCCGTATGGCCTTGTAGAATGGTCAAGCTCCGCCGATGTGAGCCGCCGGCCCGCTGACCGACGGCTCGAGTTGAGCTGGATCCCCGTGCTGCGTGACCTCGTAGAATGGCTAAACCAGTCGGCGAGCTGGCCGGGCCCGCCGGGCCGATTATTCAATCGAACCGATTCCAGGCTACATGGCCGGCGTGAAATGACTGAGCTCACAATTTGAGCGGTTGGTCTCCGTTGACTGTCTTGCCTGAGCTGATTTGATTCCTTGATTCCATGACTTGTTTTTGGGAGAGCTCGTCAATGCGAGCTGTTGACCTCCATTGGTTGACTTGCATGAGTTTTATTGATTCCTTGATTCCATGACTTGTTTTTGGAAGAGCTCACACGCGAGTCACCTCCATTTGTCGAATTCTGCATGAGCTGTAATAACTTTGATTCCATGACTTGCTTTGGCAGAGCTCAGCACGCGAAATAATCTCCATTGGTCGACTTGCATGTGAGTGTTGAACTAATTCTGGCCGCATGACCTATGTCCCGCTACGAATTGTCGAGCGGCCAATTTGAGTCAGGCTCTATCAATGACTTCATGTATGAAATGTGGTTAGCCATTGAGGAGCTCACACGCGAATAAGCCATGGAGCTCATTCCACGTGAAATCAGCTGGGCGTAGCCTGCACGTGAACAAATTAGGAAGAGCTCGCCGCGGAGTAGTCGCAGCCGGGTCCATGTGAACAATGGGCAGAGTTCGGGCCCACGTGAACGGCTAGAGCTCTTCCGCCCACGGAACGCTTGGGAAGAGCCTGCCAAATGAGGTAGCTGCGTGAGCTCGCCCAGGAAATGGGGCTAGCGCAGCTCACCACGGAACAGCTACGGAGCTCAGCCCACGTGAATAAATAAGTGTAGCTCATCAATGGGAATGGGGCCAGGAAGAGTCGCTGTCAACGTGAGTAGTCAGGCAAAGCTCGCTCGTGGAACAACAAGGTGATCTTCCACGGAACAATTGGGCAGAGCTCGCCATCGTGAACAAGCTAAGGTAGCTCGTCCCTATGAATCGGGTAGGAGGAGCCTCGCTCTATACACTACTAGGAAGAGCTCACGCGGTCTGGGCCGAGCTCGCCCATGTGGAACCGCCGCGAGTCAATGCGAACCGGGAAGAGTTCGGCCCATGTGAATCAAGCAAATGGTCGGCTACCGTGAACAATCGGGGCGTAGCTCGCCCATAAACAACTAGGGAAGAGCTCAAGGCGAACCGTCAGCGCAGCTCGCCCATGTGAAATAAATGTTCCGCCAGCCGAAGCCGTCTGATCGGTGATGGCCTTTAGGTCGCGTGGATTTGTGCGTGCAGTAGATGAGCTCGCCGGGCGGAGCTATCGGCCCCCGCCCTGTGGCCTTGGTGGCTTTGTACCGGCGGCACTGTGAGCCGAAAGTGGCAATGTAGCCCGAGTTTGGTCCGACTCCCGAGGCGCCGGCCAAATTGGCAGTAGATGAAGCTCGCCAATGGTGGCGTTTCCAGCCGAGCCGCGCCCGTACCCCGAGTACCCAAATTAGTGGCACGTAGCCTGACTAGTCTGACTCGAGGCAGCACAGGCAGTAGATGAGTCACAATGGTGGCTTTCCAAAATTGAGCGCACGCGTCGGTCGAGCCGGCGTCTCCGTACCGAGCGGCGTTCCAAATTTAGTGGCTGCTCCAAATGAGTGGCAATGTAGTCTTAGTCGTCCGACTGAGGCGCCGCGGGTCTGTGCGCAGTAGATGAGCTCGCCAATGGTGGCGTTCCAGCCGAGTGATGCTCCAAATTTAGTGGCGATAGCCCGGGAAATGGGTCCGACTTCAAGTAAATATGGACTGGTCCAGAGTAGACGAACTCGTCAAGGTGAGTCATATGACCATTCACTCGATTTTCTTTGGAAAAGTGCGAGCGTATTTAATGCTGATTTATGGAGAATTTGAAGCGCTTGCGCGAATTTCCGAGTGCTTTGGCCTTCTTATGGATGGCGGTTCTGTTGTTCTCAGAACCCTATATTTCGAAGATTCTATATGTTTCGCTTCTTTGAGGAGCCGAGATCAGGTTGGTTCTTCATGAGGAATGTCATGGCATTCTTTGAGTCTGTCACGCCCCGTGGTCGCCTGATCTGTCTTGGTGAGTTGGTTCTAACTCTGTTAGACATCGATTGGTGAGGCTGGGAGTGTCTCACCCCGTCCGTGTCGTACCTTGATTGCTTCTAACGCGCCGAGAGGCTCCGCGATTCCGCATTGCCCGGTCGATCCCGCATCCTCGAGGATTGGCATGCTATTCTACTTGTGTTCCGGGTTGATACCATTAGTAACTGAGAAATCAGTTATATTTATAAAGGAACCTGTTGCTTCCTACGACGGCACCAACTGATGACGCTTTTCAACCTGGAGTTTGGCTGAGCGCGCGTGCGCCTGGTCAGATCCCATTGCTCAGGCTGGGATGGTGGTGCGCTTTTCTGACTGCCTCGGCTGAGACAGATCGCAGACCAAAGCATCGGCAGGCTCGGACGTGAAATTCTCCGCAAGAACAAGAAGAAGGGGTCGGCGAAATGTGGCCCGCGGCCTCCGCGTCAGTCGGCTTCTTTTCCCGAGAGAAAAGAGACTCCTGCAGGCGAATGCCGACATATGAGTACGCCTAAGAGCATATGGTCCCTTCACCACTAAGTGGTCATGTATTTATAGTGGATGATCATGACAACTTTCCTAATTGATTATGATAATCAATAAGATGTTTCTAATCGATGATGACATCAAAATAGTATGTTTCCTAAATGTAGGATGATATAATATTTCATCAAGTGAGATTTTCTTTCCTTATTGTAAACCAATTAATAAGGTATAATTGAGGGGTGGTAATTAGGGAATATCTTACTTTCCTTATTAGTGAGATTTAGTCTGATTTGCAAGATAAGCAGTTATTGAGAATTATCCTACCTTCCTTATTAGCTTAGATTTAGTCCGATTTGCAGGATGGGCCTCCCAATTATCCATATCATCTACTTTTGGAGCAGGACTGGCTGCTTTGGGCCGACGCTAGGGGCTTGGGTGTTTTATAGGGCCTGTCTCTCCTTTGGGCCTAGTGAGTAGGCCTGCACGCCTATTTTTCAAACCCCATCAGTTGTAAAAAAAAAAAAAAAAACAAAGGAGAATGTTGGGTTCTTAAAGGAATTGTCATTAAAAATTTCAGAAACCCCGTTTTTTGTTTTTATTATAAATTAAGTTAGAATCATCCAAATGAATTGATTCCAATTGGTACAGAACCATAAGAGAGAGGGATACAAATGTATAGAAGGGACCAAGAGCAAATTGTAGCTCTAAGGCTCCCTAATATGGACTGAAAGGTGAACTCGTGTAGCTCACTGATTTGCCTGCTTGGGTATGGTTGTAGTGTTTTGGCTATATGGAGTTTCACTCATCCGAATTGAGTGATTCAAAAATCTGGGTAAAATATACTTCTAGGGGAATAAGTTAGCTGAATGAAGTTCAAGCAAATTTTAATCCCAGAGTGCCCAGAAATATTTCCAAGTGGAGCTATGTGCAGATTCTGTTCTGCCAATTTGAGTAATCTAGGTATAAAATACAATAACTTGAGTTTCGTGATCCAAATTGGGTGATTCCACTGGAGAAGAAAACTTTAGAACCATAGCTTCAAATTAGTGAAGAAACAAAAGGCAATTTTTATATGTGACTAGAAGGTGATATAGGTGAACCGTAGAAGAAGAACGATGAACTGAGACCCGCAAATGTATACCACCCGCTCATATGGCCAGTCTGCTGAGTAAAAAGAGTAATTTTTCTGTCTCCAAGCCTTTTAAATTAAACTGACCACAAGTGATCCCTATACCAAAACTAAAACTTTACATAAAATCGGGATTAGAGAGTCTCGTTGAGTAGAAACAAGCTAGGAGGATATATGAGAAAATGGTCTTAATTAAGATTCTCGACCTTATAGTCAGAATTGAAATTTTGCCACTAGCAATGACGAGGAATATCGTAGGTGACGGCACTCTGAGCGACGCTCCACAGCCAGAGATGTTAATGGGAGTGACGTTACTTCAAGGTAAGTGGTTCGCCACTAAGATCTTTTTTTCCCGCCATGTAAATGGTTGAGCAGGTTTAGTTATGGTAGTTATAATCTAAAAAGAAAATACTCTTGAAAAGCTTATATTTTAGGTTTCAAAACGAGTTAGATTCAGGCTTCTTTGACACTAAGTAAATGTAGTTTTAAAACCCATGTATATTCCTTAAGATATAATGAGATTTAGCTATAGACGATGCAATAAATTCCGCCCATAGTCGTCACACAAAGAAAAAGTAGCACTACACGATGACGAAAATTCCGTCCGTAGCTGCTCGCTCAGAAAGAGAGCGCTACGCCGCTGACTGCATACTCTGCACGAGGTTGGCTATTTGTATAGTTTGGCACTATGCGGCGATGCAATAAATCTACGAGTTGCCTAGAGCTCTTAGCACTACAATTAAGGGCGAAAGAATCAGATTGTAGTTGCTCAGTGATGTTTTACGCCCCACGTGCGATGCAGTAAATCTGAACGAGTGGTTGAGATGACTTAGTAAGCTTCACGCTGGCGTTAGTTCAAATCGCCCGTGATGGTTAAATAATTAAACGATACATAGCGGTTTTTGGAAAGAAAACCATGTAAAAACAGAATAGATAAATTGTCATGTTAGTGTATGTGATATATATTTTCGTGGTGGCTAACTTGTTTGTTCATTTTGTAGCTATTATTTATATTCCATTATGTATATCATGCATAAATGATGTCATCATTTTGTCAGTTTATATAGGTGGGCGCGATTTATGACCTATGATGTAAAACTTTTCAGATGAGATGGATATGTAATTGAACAACACATATTTAGATTTTGAAATTGTATATTTGTAAATATCCATGCATTTCATATATGATGCATCTAGATATATTCTACTTAAGTTTGTAAGTTTGTATTTATAAATTGAGAATCGAGTGGTCGATGTGGCATGTCGGGTGGGAAATATGATAATGATTATTGCAAGTTTGAGAATAAAGAAGTTTGGAGGAATTGAGGTTTAGTAGAAGTGTAAATTTCGACAAAATTTCTGCTTACAAATGCGGCCACAGGCTCACAAAATTTATAAAAATATTTGAAACAAAGTTATGAAAAATTTATTACCCCCAACTAATTAAAAGAAAATTTAATTTATGAGTTTAAACGAGTAAAACCGGGTTATAGAAAGTTAGGTTCACTGATTTCTTCATCCGACGAGTCGGTTTCAGGAGTCCGCTGAAGTGCTCCGGCGTGACCCTCCTGCACAAGAGCTTAGATAAGGTTCCGGAAGGGTCCCGCTGCTGGTATCGCAGCGTGCCTCGCTCAGCTTGAAAGAAAGTTTTATGAGAAAGTCGAACTATTTTGCACAAATTGTGTGCTAGTTATGCTTAAGGCATGAAGTTATTCTGTGTACACATCATTCTTCAAATTTCAAGAGTTATGTTTTCATTGATTGCATAAGCTAAAGCATAAGTTATAGTACTTGAATTCAACATATTATGAATATGCATTAAATTGTGAGTTAAATATTGCTTGGAATTATCATGCCAGATTATATTGAGTTAGTGGTTGAACTTGAAATTTTGATTTGTTGTCTATATAGTGTACTAGTACACATTTAGCTATGCAGCGTCGAGGTCGTCCGAGGACGCGACAGGCAGCCGCAGAGGCACCCACACCAGATAGAGAGCAGGTTGACGAGTCTATCAACGTGCCAGAGAGCCCGCACACCCAGCCACGCGGGCCGCATGACCGGCAGCCTACCCTGTGACCCATTCCAAAGGTGATGGAACAGATGGCACAGATGATAGTGCAGCGGCCCTTCAAGAATTCATGAGTCCGGATATCATCGAATTAAAATTCAGGGCGCGGTGTCGTATGATGGTGAGCGGAGGACCCAGAGAGCGTTTATCTTGATAGAGGCAAACGTAGAGATTTTTCAGATGATGGGGTGTACAGAGAAACGTGAGGGTCTTCTATTCCGCCTCTTCCTACTTAAAGATCGCGCCAAGGACTCCGTGAAGGCGCATCAAAGAGCACACCCGCAGGGTGCCATGGGCTGAGCTCAAGAGAGAATTTACAGAGATTTTTCCTAAAAGCTAAGGGGGAGATGCCATGTGCTGAAGAGTTTTATAGATTGGAGCAGGGAGCCTCACCCCAGAGTATGAAAAGAAGCCAGAGTTGATCTCACTGAATTCCTTTCTTCACAAAGAATGAACAAGAGAAGATCAACAGATTTATGGCAGGTCTTAACCCCGTAGTTAGGACCATAGTGACATTTGCATCACATACTAGATATGGGCAGTTGGTGGAGGCAGCCACAAGAGTAGAGCAGAGTGCAATGCATCGCTCAAGTCAAAGCTCACAATTCACTAAAAGAGGAGCTGGACCGAGCCATCGGAGAGGGCGCAAGATGCCTAAGAGTGGTCACTCAACATGGTCATGTGAGTTCGCTAGCCAGTCAAAGACCCCAAAGCGCCGAGTTCCTCGTTCGTCATCACCGGGTCCAGAGCCAAAGGGAGTTGGAGGAGCCGACTGTGCAGGATTTGGTCAATCACATTCCTGAGTGCCTTGTGTGGTAGGACTGGTGTTCGATGCGGCCGTGAGGGCCATTTCATGAGGGATCAGTCTAGCGCAGTTGACGCCGAGTGACGCCGAAACCGTCAGAGGCCATATCTACGCCTTAGCGCACTCGCTGAGTTGTGGACCCGATAGGGAAGGCCCCCAGAATGGAGGAGCTACTAGTGCATGGTAGCCTAGCCAAGGAGCGTGGCAGGAGGCATACCCTAGAGGGGATACTTAGTGTACTCATCCAGCACCGACAGTAGACTCCTAAGCTCAGTTACCAGAGTATATAAGGGTGACCCAAAGAAAGCGGGCCGAGCGCATCTCGTATATGGTCACAGTACCATTTCTTTTATTTGATAATCGATGTTTTATGGGCCAGGGCCTCGTGGAGCCACCCATTCTTTTTACTTCTGAGTTCATAGAGAGAGTTCCAGATAGAGATGAAACCGACCGAGTGTAGGATGGTAGTGTCACTCACGGTGATTCGCTTACGCAATAGAGTCTAAGGAAAGTAAAGTGACTATAGCAAGTCATGAGTTCGAGGCTGATCTAATAGTACTCGATATTCATGACTTTGACATCATTCTGGGCATGGATTGGTTAGCTAAACATCGCACTACCGTCGATTGCTACAGGAAAGAGGTCCAGATTAGTCACCGGGAACCGGCGATCTTTTTGTGGAGAGAGGAAGATATTTCTACAAAACGAACGAATAACGTGAATACAAGCAAACAAGATGTTCCAGAGCATGCCAGGGGTACCGTTATGCAACAGAATCCGCAAACAAAGTGAGATGGCTAAGTGGTTCCCGTGGGTGAACGAGTTCTGATGTATCGAGGATCTACCGTGGTTACCACCGGACCGAGATTAATTCAGATCGAGCCAGCCGCAATGAGTCTATCTCTATAGCGCCAGACTGATGTGGGCAACAAAGAGAGCTAAAAGAATTGAAGGTAAATGGAAGAATTGTTGAGTAAAGGCTTTTAAGACGTAAAGGCCATCACCGTGGAGGGAGCTTCTGCGTTAGGTTTGTTAAGAAGAAAGACGGTTTTTGTTTATGCATCAATTATAGACAAATAACAAAATAACCATCCGAATCAAAGATCCATCGCCAAGAATCGATGTTTTATTCGATTAGCTACAACAGAGCTTAGCTTTTCTCGAAGATAGATCTACGAATGTGGTATCATCAAAATGGTTCGTAGAAGATGTTCCCAAGACGAAATTTTCCGTAACTAGATATGGGTATTATGAATTTTTGGTGATGCCATTCGGCTTAACCAACGCCCAAAGAAATTTTTATGGATTCGGTTTAATCGGTTCGACCTTATTTTAGACGTTCGCCATAGTCTTCACGATGATATCCTCGTATATCTGTTGTAAAGAAGTATGCATAGTACCCGAGGATAGTATTACAAAACTCGAGAGAGCACGCCTCTATGCAAAGTTCATCAAGTGCCAATTTTGGTTAGATCGAGCAGCATTCTCGGGGAAGGGTATCCGTCGAGGGTATTTCAAGAGAATTTAAATAGAGGCCATTGTAGATTGGAAACCACCTATAAACATAATCACAGTCGTGGTTTTTGGGTTTAGTCAAGTTACTATAGAAAGTCTCAGAGAAGGTTCTCAAAGATAGCTACTCCACTTACTAAGTTAATAAGAAAAGAAGAGAAGTCATTCGGTCAACTCGTCGTAATAGTTTCGATGAGTTAAAGCAAAGATCGAATTATCAAGACTAAGAAGTACACTCCCGTGAAGTGAGGGTCGATAAAGATACTGTGATGCCTGTGCAAGGTTTAGGTTGCGTGGTCATTTAACGGATAAAGAGTGGATAAATTTTTATGCTTCAAGGCAAATTAAAGAAGCATGAAGTAAACTATCCAACGACGATTTAGATTTAGCGGTCGGGGATTGTTCGCGCTTGAGAATATGGCGACACTAATTCTATAGAGTACCTTATAGATCTTTACCGATCACAAAGCCCTCGCAAAGATCGGCTCTCACAAAAAGGATTTGAACATGAGACAGTATGGTGATAGGAAATCATCAAAGACTATGATTGCACCATTGAATACCACCCAGGCAAGGCAAATGTAGTGCAGCAGATGCTAAGGTGAAGGCCTCTAGTTCCTAGCCTCAACTTAAAGCGTATCACTTGACAATGCTAGCCGAATTAAGATCTATGTGGGTCGGGCTAGACAGCAGAGTCGTACTCTAATAGCAAATTTTTCATGTTCGGCTAGTGTTAGTGGGACAGGTTAGAGACTTGGTGTAAGCTCAGATCCAGATTTGATGAAATTGAGAAGCAAGATAGAGGTCAGATAAACGTAGACACTTCACCTTACGAGGTGATGGGACACCAAGCAAATAGGCCAGAGATTATGTGTCCCGATGTGATGAGTTGAAGAAATAAATCATGGAAGAGGCACACTCATCAGCATATGATGCATCCAGTGGAGTACTAAGATGCATCTGACCGAGAGACCACTACTTCAGTGGAGAGGTATGGTAAGAGAGATATGTAGTTCGTATCTAAGTGCCTAACTTGTTTCGCAACAAATTAAGATTGAACATCGAACCCGTGGTGTTTACTACGCTTTATCCATTCCCGAGTGGAAATGGGAAAGGATCACGATGGATTGGTGACGACTCTCTCAGTAACAAAGATGGACATGATGCTATTTGGGTTATTGTGGATAGATCGGGACGGCTTCCACCACACTTTACTGCTGCTACTAATAACACTCTATTCCTTAGAAAGATACGCGCAAGAATTTAGAAGGTAGATGAGATCATGGAGGCTACATGGCGCACCAAAGGTCCACACGACAGAGATCCGCCTAATTTCCTTCACTCGGGTCGGGGCTACAAGACAAGGTGGGCACTAAATTACACTTCAAGATTTACTTTCCACCCACGTACAGATGGCCAATCAGAGAGAACCATTCATACTTTCAAGATAAGGTTTAGAGCCCGTGTGATGGAGTTTAAGGAAGCTGGATAATTACCTAGCATTTGAGAGAGGTATGCTTTTACAACAATAGTTATCGGCCTAGTATTTATATGCACCCATGAGGCATCAGATGGCGTAAAGGGGCAGAACTGATTCACTGGACGAAGTGGGGGAGAGAAGATTAATTGGCCTATAGATTGTTCAAGATACAACCGAAAAAGTAAATATGATACGAGAGCGGTTGAAGATAGCAAACTACAGCGTAGTGCTTGGCGCGGACAATCGAAGACCTAGATCCTCAAGTTTGAAATGGGCGATCAAGTATTCCTACGAGTCTCGCCATGGAAGGGCATTGAGGTTCTGGAAGCGTGGAAAGTCGAGTCCACGAGATATATAGGCCCCTATGAGATAGTAGACAAGGTGGGTGAAGTGGCTTATCGACGAGGCTACCGCCAGAGTTAACATCCATGACGGTTCCACGTCCCATGCTACGAAGTATATAGCTGACCCTTCACATATTCTTAAGGAGTACAACTCATTCGCTGAAGGAAAACTTGACCTACGAGGAGCATCCAAGAGGAAACCTAGATCGTAGAGATCAAGTGTTGTGATAATAAAGTGATTCCAAATAGTGAAGGTGCTAAGTGCGAATCAATGGGCAGAAGAGGCTAAGTATGGGGAGCCCGCTAATAGATGTGCGCCCACACCTCGCTGTTTGAATACAGATAAATTTAAATTTCGAGGACGAAATTTTAGCTGGGAGAAATTAAACCCCTAGTTTTTACCTATAAACTCTCTTAGTGTTAAAAGATGGATTAGGGAGGTAAAATAAATCTCTACATTAGATTAATTGAATCTCATGGCTGCTAGAGAATTACTTCAATTTAAGGTTGAGACTAAATTAGTTGTAACGCCCGTCCCGAGAGAGTATACAGGACATGATGTCAGAGGGGCGATACGAGCACTAAGTGTTACATCTCTAATATTCGGAAATGAAATTAGGAAATTATAAATTATGGAACTTAATTGTGGTGTACTTGAACAAGGGCAATTGTAATTCATAAAAAGGATATGAAAACCATTAAGGAGTATGCCATCATATAAATAACAAAAAAATTGATTTGAAAAATTATAAGGATGAAGGACTTGATGGCAATTAAAGGAAATATTAGAATATAAAATGGGAAAACAAGAAGCTAAACTCATTTTTGGTCTCCAAAGGCTGTGGCTCACGTTTCGAGAGGAGAGAAGAGCAAGGAAGAGGAAAAGAGGAGGAAGAAAAAGGAGAAGGAGAATAGTCCAAAAAATCTAGGTATGTGTTTGCCTTGAACTATGGGTAATTGGATTATTAAGGTTTGGTATGGAGAATTAGTTGTTCTTCGTCTAGGTTTTGTGGAAGACTTGCCATAAACCTTTGAATTGTTGGGGTTATGAGAGTAAAACCTAATTGGTGGAAAAATAAACATGGAATCATCATATTTATATGTTTTAGAAGAATTGGTGGACTCGTTGAATTCATAAGATTTTACCTAGGGTTTTGTTGAATGGAGTTCAAACCACCAATACAAGTGTTATGGAGTGGTTTTGAATGACTTTCTAGCGTTGATTATTGGGGTACATGGTTTGAGGATTGGCTGTAAAAAAAAAAACAAAGGAGAATGTTGGGTTCTAAAGGAATTGCTGTCAAAATTTCAGAAACCCCCGTTTTTGTTTTGGCTATAAATTGCTAGAATCATCCAAATGAATTATCTCAATTGGTAAAGAACCATAAGAAATAGAGATACAAATGTATAGAAGTGGACCAAGAGCAAATTGTAGCTCTAAGGCTCCCAAATACGGACTGAAAGGTGAACTCGTAGCTCTACCGATTTTGCTCGCTTTTGCATGGTTGTAGTGTTTTGGTCATAAGTGGAGTTTCACTCATCCAAATTTAGTGATTCAAAAATCTGGGTAAAATATAATTTAGGAATAAGTTATCTGAAGGAAGTTTAGTTTAAATTTAACTCCAGAGTGCCCAGAAATATTTTTCAAGTGAGCTATGTGCGCATTCTGTTCTCACAATTTGAGTAATCTAGGTATAAAATACAATAACTTGAGTTTTGGTGATCTAAATTGGGTGATTCCAATTGGAGAAGAAACCTTAGAACCATAGCTTCAAATGAGTGAAGAAACAAAAGGCAATTTCGTGTGAATAGAAGGTGATATAGGTGAACCGTAGGAAGAAGAAAGAAGGAAAACGGAGACCCGAGCAACGGTTACCACCTGCCTCTATTGCGGTCATCCGCTGAGTAAAATATAATCTTTTCGCCTGCTCGAAATTAAACGGACCAAGGATCCCTAAGGGCCAAAAATAAAACTTTTAAGTATAAAAATCGATTAGAGGAGTCTCAAGTAGAAACAAGCAGGAGGATATATAGAGAAAATGGTCTTGAATCACACTTTGACCTTATAGCCGAGGAATTGAAATTTTTGTCACTAGTAATGATGAGGAATATTGTGTAGGTGACGGGCATGGGAGCGACATCCACAAGCCTCGTAGAGACGCTTGACGGGGAGTGACGCGGCTTCAAGGTAAGTGGTTCGCCACTTAAGATCTTTTCCCAGTTTCATGTAAATGGTTGATGTTGGTAATGAATATGGTAGTTAAGTAATCTAAAAAGAAAATATTTGAAAAAGAAAGTTTTGTAAGTTTCAAAACGAAGTTAGATTTGTGCTTGAAACTAAGTAAATGTAGTTTTAAACCTGCGTATATTCCTTGGAGATATAATGAGATTTAAGGTTATAGACGATGCAATAAATGCCAGCCCATAGTCGCTCACAATAAAGAAAGTTAGCACTACGCGACGATGCAGAAAATTCCAGCCCGTATTGCTCGCCATAGGAAAGTATAAGCTACGTCATGATGCGCATACAATTCCGCACGTAGTTGGCTATTTGTTTAGGTCGGCACTATGTATGGCGCAAAGAATTTCGCCGTAGAGTTGCCCAGAGTTTTAGCACTACAATCGTGATGCGCAAATTCCGTATCGTAGCCGTCAAAGGATAAGCTCAGCGCCCCACGTGCAATGCAAGAAATCTGCAACGTAGTGGCCGAGATGACTTAAAGAAGCTTCACGTTGACGTTTAGTTTTAAATCACCCGCAGGATGGTTAAAATAATTAAAGGATATACATAGGTTTTTGAAAGAAACCATAAAGCAAATGATAAATTGTCATGTTAGTGTATGTGATATATATTTTCGTTGCACTAACTTGTTTGTTCATTTTGTAGCTATTTATATTCCATTGTAAATATCATTTATTTACGTGATCGCCATCATTTTGTTGTCTACATAGGTGGGCGATTTATGACCCATGATAAAACCTTGTATGAGAGATGGATATGTAATCGAACAACACATATTTAGGATTTTGAAATTGTATATTTGTAAATATCCATGCATTTCATATATAAGTGATGCATCTAGATGGTATTCTACTTGTCAAGTTTGCATTTATAAATTGAGAATTGAGTGTTGATGGGTATGTCGGGTGGAAGATGATAATGATTATTGCAAGCTCGGGGGAATAAAGAAGCTGGAGGAATCGAGGTTTTAGTAGAAGTGTAAATTTCGACAAAATTTTGGTTTATCAAAATGCACTGCTATGTCGAAAATTATAAAAATATTTGAAACAAAAGTTGCGAAAATTTTTATCACTCCCAACTAATTAAAAGAAAATTTAATTTATGAGTTTAAACGAGTAAACCGGTTATAGAAAGTTAATGTTCACTTCTCGGATTTCTTCGATCCGACGAGTCGGTTTCGAGGAGTCCGCTTAGATGCTCCTACAGATCCTCCGCATGCTTAGATAAGGTCCTGAAGGGTCCTGTCAGCTACATCTTAGGTTGTTTCATGGTTTATGTCAAGATTTTTGGATGTTAGGGGGCAATTTTATGAACTGAGTTCAGAACTATCCTGTGGTCTGTTATGGATTGATGTGTGGATTGTTTTGTGGGCATTGCATATGCCATAATTGAAAAAGTACAAGCATTTTGTTTGTATGATTGATACTTGGTGTTGATAGGCGTTTGAGATGCATGAAAGTGAATATGTTTATTGTTATTGTGAAGCATGTTATGATGCATGTTAGATATATGGAAATTAAATGGGAATAATTATATGTATTAAATATGATTATCCATGATACTTGGTATAAAGTATGATTTTGAACTGTTGCAAATGGCATTGTAAAGATGAGATGCATGCAATATATCAGATTATTAATGCATGAGACATCGTATGTGTAAAGACCAAATGATGATATGTGAAAATACGGCCAAGGGAGTGGAATGTGGTAAATACGATTGAAACAAAAGTAAGTGTACTTAAAAACTGAAATGAAAAGTATTCCTAACACTCAACCCCTTTCCGCAAGTGCACGGGTCATACAAGTAATAAAGTGGACTCTAGGAGTCCGGATATCGTACCCACAAGGATTGGAGGTTCTCTCTAATTGGAATTTGATCACCCCGATTACAAGGGCTCTTCACTATTTAGGCGAATCAAATAGATGTGAAATTAAAACTCAATTTAATTAGAAACAAAACCGATTTTAAAACTAATCCTAAAATTTACCAAATAAACAACTACTTAATTCTAAAAGGTATGAAGAGAGTCACTAAGGATGGGATAATTATTTACAAAACAGCTTGCATTTCCTCGAGCTACAACAATTGTAAGTTGAATGCTAGATTTGTCCAAGAGCAATGTAGTATAGCTTGGATTTCTCCATACACCATACATTTCACTAGTTAGAGATCCATATTCATTTTCAGGACAAATGGGTCTAAATAGCTACTTGTAAATTTTGGCTCTCTTTAAGATTTGATTGTTTTTCTTTTTCACATTTCATACAACCATTTCTAGGATCAAGAATTCGCTCTCATAGATAGGAAAATGCAGCCTTCTAATGTAATTGGTATCTCACTCTTCAAATCTAATAAAATTTCTATCTCCTTGATTAGATTCATAACACGGGATCAAGATCCTTTATCGACTAAGAGAAACCTTCCGATCAACTAAATTGATATATTATCTAATTAATCTTTCACACCATGAGTAAATTAGTGATCTATCAAAGTAATTTTTCAAAAATTCATTAGTTCCAAGATATTATCTAACATACCCCTAAGTTACCGCTCTTACTTTGTGGAATCTCCATCTCGTGGTTACCGAGACCTCCTAGAAATCAGAGCAAAGATACGCCTCTTTTCGGGTATGCTTACTAATATTCCGAACAGCTCACACTCCCGATTCCCGGTCCGAATCTGGACATGGATCCGAACCGTTTCTCTGGGGCGAAACCATATAATCGGGACTTTACCTGTTTTTTTATTTTTTATAATAGAATTAAAATATCATATACATATCAAAAAAACTACTACCGGAGTGGTGTCCATCAAAATCTATACACATATACCGAGTCCTATTTACAAATACAAAACTGTACTTTTACATTTACAAATCAAAGCGCGGAACCTACATGTAGTGAACCCCTACTAGTGTGTTGGCCCAACAGTATGCGGAAGTTTTTGGACGTCTTCTCCTGTACCTACACGGATTAAAAACCCGTTCTAAGCTTTACGCTTAGTGGGAAACATATGTCTTATGCATATACACATTTAAAGCATAAAACAATAACAAAATTTTCATGCATTCGTATAATGAACTTATACAATTACTTATGCTTATAACAGACTTATGCTTATTCGGATCTCCCATCAGAGTTACAAAGCTTATTACCCGTATGTACTACAGAGCTTATACTGGTACTTATTATCTTATACTTACTCAGAACTTACACTTATAGCAGACTTATTCTTATTCCGATCTTCCGTAGGAAGCATACATATATAGATTTCCTCGTATGCGATACTGAGCTTATACATATACTTAGACGGAGGTACTTATTCACATACTCATATTTCTATCTCTTATACTTGTTCCGATCTCACGTAAGAGATGCAGAGCTTATGCCTTTACTGAGGTACCCGTAGGTACTGCAGAACTTATACTTGTACTTAGATGGAGGTACTTATTCACACCATAATTTCTATCTCTCTTATACTGTCTTCGCATCTCCCATAGGAGTTGAAGCTGCAGCTTATGCTTATACAGAGAGTACTTAGGTACTATAAGCATATACTTTATACCATAGGGCCATACTTTAGTATTACGAGTTTTACACTTATGTTCGAGGTACCCGTAGGTACCACAGAGATATTACGGAACGTATAATCGGTATTATGTGGAGCTTATTCTATACCTGGGGCAACCGGGTAAGTACTACTTGTTCAAATATCCCAAAGACACATACTATGCTTATATCAAACTTATATTTATTTTAAAAAATCTGTAGGTACTACTAACTTATATTCATACGGAGTACCGTAGGTACTCATCGAAGTTTATCCTTATCCTAACTTATACTTGAGAAATTCAATAAAGGCCACCAGTTTATCCTTATCCGGAACTTATACGGAGGTACCCATAGGTACTACAGAAATTAATCAGATACAGAGGTACCCGTAGGTACTACAGAACTTATACTTATTCTTGTATTTTGGATCTTATTCTTGTATTATGGAGCATATACATGTATTTCGGATCTTATACTTGTGTTACGGAGCTTATACTTGTACAAAAGTACCCATAGGTACTACACAGATTCATGATACGGAGGTACCCGTAGGTATTACTGGACTTATGCTTATATTACAGAACATATACTTATTTTACCTATATCTAAGTAAAATTCTCAGAGATACTACGTAGATTTTACTCAGATGTATACCCAGAGGTACTACAAGAGCGTATACGTAGAGGTACCCGTAGGTACATTCAGATCTTTACCATATTCATTCTTTACTCTTATTCTTTATTCAGAGTCTTATCATATAATTGTTTGACTACCTGACCAATCATAAGAAATGAGTAGGACGCAAAGACAATAGTACCCGGAAGTATTAATACAAGATCGGGAGGTGCCAGAAGACAAAGCAGGAGTGCCAAGACCGAATCAGAGTGTCGTAATTAATCAGAGGACCGGCACTATGAAGGAGCAGCACTAATCGAGTAATCGGCACTAAGTAGGAGTGTCAGAAGACTACAGGAGCGCCGCACATCAACTAACGCCCACTTATTCATTCTTTCGTCCTAGGTAGCTTCATGATCATATATGTCTTTCATAACTCATAATGTATCTTAATCACATTCTGTGTTCATGACATATTGCTTTTCATGTTCATGTTCATGTTTCAGTTTGTTTTCATATTTCATATCATATTCATGTTGCATGAACACAGCTATACATATTGCATTTCCTATATTTTTCATGTTACTATTACATATGGCATTTCATATACTTGTACAGTATGATGCCTATGTATTCACACATCATTCATGTATTTCGGTCTTCTATGAATCTATTTTACTTAGAAATTGGAATCATTCCAATTGGATCATCCAAACTAAAGTTATGGCATTTTCATGACAAACTAGTCAATTTACTGATTTTACACTCGGGACAGTTTGAAATACCCATTTTCCATTGTCTTGAATCCATTTTTGACACTGGTTCTTTGTACTCCTTTCAATCTAATGTGCTATGGTTTCTCCTCCAACTGCAATCACCCAAATCGGAGCACCGGAACTTAAGTTATGTCCTAAACAACCGGGACTACTCTATGGTCAAAAACTAAAACAGAAATTGGCTTGAACATAGCCCCACTTTGAGTGAATTTTTCACACATAGAATCGGGACTAAGGTACCTATTTCAGGATGTTTGGTTCTCCTTGGAAGTCTATTTTAACCGCACCAACAACTGAATCACTCGCCAATCGGATCATAATTGACCAAGTTATGGCCAAAATACTAACACTGTCCAAAATAGAGCAATGGGCACCGGGTATCGCTTTGTTCTGCGACGGCATCGACATCCCGAAAATGCCCGTAAACAGGTGTTTTCTTCCATTTATCCATATATTTCCACCCAAACCAACTCAATACTCAATACATATATCAAAACCACTCCAAATTAATCTTGAAATGGTGGTTTAGAACTTCATATTCATCTTGTAACCTCTATTTTACTCAAATCATCTTTCAATACATATGTTTCTTCAAAAACCTTTCATGAATACTCCCAAACAACTCTAATATGGGTCATAACCCATACACAAAACTAAAAGACAAGATTTGTTGTGGTCACTCAACCCTAACTCAATTACTTGAACTAAACCATGAATCCAACCTCAAAGGAAGGATTCCATACTCTTGATCCCATAAGAATTTATTCTAGGGTTAGGTTTCTTACAACCCACAACCCACAAACATGTATCCATACAAATCTCCAAAGATCCATACCAAAAATCATAGAAATCCATACAAAAATTCCATAGATCCATACTAATATTCATGGTTCCATACTCAAGGTTAGTTTCCATACATTTCTTGGCTTCTCCTTCTTCTTCTTCCTCTTCCCTTCTCTTCTTCTTGGCCTTCACTTGTTTTTCTCTCAAAATGAGAATCTCTTCAAATTTGGTCTTAAATAAAAATATCTCCTTAGCCATGTTCGCTCTCAAAACCCATTTTTAAGTTAAGTTTCATTTTATTTCATTTCAACTCTTAAATTCTCTTTTGCAAATCAACTTAGGCATAATTCTATTTTAACCCATAGCCTTTTCATCTTATGACTTCTATGCCCCCTTTTTGGCAAATTACATATTTATCCTTGTGTCTTGTAAATTTCCGAGTCTCTCGTTTCCGTGTTTCGCATTTAAATCACGAAACATTCAAATTATGCTTTACAAATAATTCTAAACATGCCTAAAACGACTAGCATTTTCCTGGGTGTTACAAGTTCATTATATGAATAATACTAATTATATATATTCAGCTTTTCAAACCTACAAAATAATCAAAACTGCAAATCAATGTTCAACAATTAATCCCCACCCTGTAGGTGTTTAATGTTCCATTACTGGATTCCAATCATCAACAATCAAACAAAAAGTAAGAAAATGAAGAAAGAAATCAAGAGACAAGAAGAGAAAATCCAGGATTTGAGCTTAAATCTTTGCTCAACAGAAATAAATGAATATCTCGAGTACAAAGACCAAAATCTCTTCAATAGAAATAAAATCAACTTCTAAAGATCTATTAAAATAAAAACTGCAAGAAACTAAGAAAATTAGCAGTTTAGAGAGAGAAAACCCATGAGAGAGAGAAAATCCAGATTTTAGCTTCAATCTTTGTTTGAACCTTAGTGAAATCTGAATCTCTGTTATACAACACCGAAATCTCTTCAATACAAAGAAAATCTGCTAAGAAATTACTCTAAGATTTACAAAAAAATCAAAATCTGTAGAAAAACTGGAAAAATGGGCAGTTTAGAGAGAGAAACCCCATAAGAGAGGTTCTCCAATCTTCCCGCTTCCCTCTTTACCTCAAAAACGAGTATATATATGGTCGTAGAGTGAAATGGGCTTGAAAATAGGTCAAAATATCAATTTTCGGCCTTTTTTAGGTTTCTCCAGTGTTTTTGGTCGCGACACAACAAGCTGATCGCGACACAATTTTTAAAGTCGTGATCAAGCTCTTCGTCGTTTACGCTTTTGGTCACGCATACGCTTGGGGTCGCGACCAAGTTTCCGTCGTGACAAAGAGCCGTCATGATGCTTCTAGGATGAAGAATCCTTGTTTTTCTTCTCCAACTTGTCGACCATAACTTCTTCTGCTTTAACTCGGATTTGGGCTTGTCAAGACCGTTGGAAAGCTCTTTGAATGTAGAATGCAACCATGAAAATTTTAAACCATTTGGAAGTCTAAGATGGTACAGAAAAATTTATCTTCCCAGTATGCTGCGAGACTCTATTGACTTCCTTTGGAAATATATTACCTATTTCTTGCCAAATCACTCTTGATTTTCATCAATAATCCTACAAAACCAAGTTTAGAGGAAATTTTATGAGTTTCCATATGAATATGGATACAAAATTCACAAAATAGCATGTGAAATGAACTCAAACATAGATGAGTTTTACACTCATCAAACACCAGAAACTTGAAGTTTTGCTTGTCCTCAAGCAAAGAAAGAAAGTTATGTTTGTCCCTAAGAAACGAAAGAGAAGAGTTCATTTCACCCTTTTTATTTAACCAAAACTGAGTAATCAAGCTTTGCAAGGGGTATGTGATATTTGTCTCAAGAATTACCCTTACAAGGAATATAGAGAATATGATCAAGATAATTTATTCATTTTAATAGTAAATTAATCTCATAAGAGGCAAATTTAGATCATGGTTCTCTACTAGTGTGTGTGTGTGTGGCCTTCTCATCCATAAACAATTGCAAGCTAGATGAGTTTATGAGAATTGAGATAAGTACGGATCTCCTAAGATAATTTATTTAGGTTCCATAGGCTTGCTGTCTATCACTCTCCACCAATGTAGGCACACACAATCCTCAAGATCAAAGTAGGTCTTTATAACTGTAAATGTAAGGCTTGGGTAAGGGGTAGTTGAGTAGTCATTTTAGGCCAAAACTTACCCAAGCATACATTTTTCTCGCATAAACAACTCCTACTCCATCTTGATTCTACCATCAGCATAGTGACACTCTGCCAATCCCGTAATATGTTTAGGGTGCATCATTCCATACTCCTCATATCACCTTTCTCGCACAAATTCTCGTATTCTTCAACAAACACCAAGCCTTTTCAAGACAAGGTTATGAGAGTAGTGCAAATGTCAAAACCCCTAAGCTTTCTCTACCAACCCTTAGCGAGCTCTTTAAAATCAGTAGCCCTAGACCATCTGGCCTGAGGTGCCCAGGTGCTAAAACACCCCTTAGGATTTACTTACTCTTATGAAGGCTGGAAGGCTACGAGGCTAGACTCACTCTCCTGACTTTTATTGTATTTCTTTGCCTTTACAATTTGATATATATATATTTTTCTTCCTTTTTACCAATCTCTTTAATTTTTCAACTTAACTCATTTCAACTAAATTGGAGTTATTTTTCTGAGTAGGAAAATAACTCCCTAAAACTTGCTTCTCACCACATTTCTCAATTATGTTCAAACTCATGTTATGGGTGAGTTTGGTTCTTATCGAGGGATAGTGCGATGTATAGGAAGGTTATTGGCTTCAAATTGGTTTTTATAAACAGAATTTTGGCTCTTTAAGGCTCAACATCTTATATTTAGAGGAATATGTATATGCATATTAATAGGTTAGCTTGAAAGGCACAATCTTCCAAGGGATGGCCTATATCATTTCAATTGTTGTGTTACCTAGATTTCGCCTTCAATCTCCATCATAGAACAAGTTCTAGAACCTATGGATCAAAATTAGATGGATCTCATAACCTTCTAACCCAAGTAAAACTGCTTTCAAGGGTACTTAGTGACCACGTGCATGAATTTTGAGAAACCAATGACTAAATAGCTTATTAAAGAGATAACTCATTAAGCATTAAGTTCTATTATCTCTAATATTGTCCATATCCCAGGGGTTCATTTATGGTCCTTATTGACATCATAAATAACCTAAGCAAAGCTCAATTAACCTAATAAACTCTAACTAAACAAAAATATACCAAACTAAGATGTAAGTTAGGAAGCATCAAACAAAGTCATTATCCATAAAAGCACCAAAATTTCATCTCAAAGTTGTCGCGTAACATGTGAGGTGTGACATGATAAACTACAACTAAAAATAAACAATCGCAAACTTTGAGGATGAACATTGTCCTAAATGTCTAGCAATGAGCAAAAGGAAGCAATAAAGTAAAAGTGGTAATAAAGAGAGTTGGGAAAAGGAACCCCTTTGTAGTCTTGGCCACTTTGAATAGGAAACTTTGATGATTTTTAGACATTGACATTGTGTAACACCCTTGATACACTCTTTTGCTTCTTTGGAGCCATGAAAGCGGCTTAGGAATTTTCTCAAACACTTGGTGTGCACCAACTTCCTTCACCTCAAATGAGTAAGTTTTGATTCTTCAAAACCTCTTTCAATACATGCAAATCACTCCACAATCAACAATGATCCATAAGAACCTAAAACAAATGAATCAAGGCACAAAAATTTTCTTCCATTGTAACTCCTCTTTGATGCTTGGAATGATGGATGGAAAACTGGGGTTCAACAAAGGTAAGTTTGTGGGTTTGTGATGGGTTTTGAAGTTTGAAGATGATGGAGATGGATTGGGGAGGAATGTGATTTAGGATTGAGTGTATGGGAGGATGAATTTGAAAGTGGTTAGAAGTTGCAAGGGTTGGAGGGAAAGAGTATGGCAGGATAGAGTATAAAGTAGGAAGAAGAAAAATGGGTTTTAAAGGGTTAAAGAGCCTCTGTTTTTGTACTGTGGTGCTGGTCACGTCAACAATTCTGCTCAACACCCCTGTTTTTTATCCAACTTGTTATACTCATATTCTCTTCTATTTTAGCCTCGCACTGATGTATGACTCCTGTTGGAAAGCTCTTCAATGTAGAATGTGTCATGGGATGAGATGAACCATTTCAGCCTCAATCAATACAGAAAATCAGAATGTTCAATGCTATCCAAAGGTGATGATTTCTTTAATCTTAGGTTCTCCTGCTTTGTCTCTTGCCCATGCTACTTGCTATCCCCTCAAAAGTCCTTCATGCTTATATATTCTCTCAAAATTCCTCCAATAGAAACCCTTAATGTTTTCATTCATGCTTAAACCTATCTCTTTGTCTTCAATTCTCCTTACATGATCAGTGAACCTTCCAACTTATATTTCGGGGCTCAATTTTGGCTCCTATTTCATCTCAAAAACCCGAAATTCTTGATGAACATCTCCACTCAATTTTTTTTTTCACACTTCAAGCACTATAATTACATCAACCACTTTCCAACTTCTGCCTTCACTCTTGCAAACTAGCCAAGTGACACAACATGTTGAACTTGAAGCTCACTTCATTCTGGAAAACACTAACAAAATAGTGTTGTTGACCACTGAATTTTCATCACGCAGTAAAAAACATAAACAAACAAAGTAACTAAAAATAGGAAAGAAAAGAGAGGATGAACTTTATTACTTAACTTAGGTTGCTCCCAAGAAGCTGCTCATGAGTCCAGCTAGACTCATTGAAAGTACTCAGTGTTCGCTGGGCTAATCATTCATCTTGGAAAGTACTTCCTTCTTATAAACTATTCAAATTCAAGGATGTTTTTCTTTTAGATTTTAATGTAAGTAAATAAACCTCAAAATCCCCTTTAATTATGGATGGTGGTTCAGCCACAATTTCTTCAAAATAGTCCCCTCTATGTGAAGTAGATGTAAACACATTTATGCTTAAGGGGGACTATTCAATCATGTGCCCCTTTTTGATTAGCTAAGTCGTGCACTTTCTCATATGGCCTTTTCTCGCTTTCGGCCAAAGGTAATGGTTGGTGAAGATTTAACTTTGCTTTCTCCTCACCTACAAGTAAGGTGAGCTCCCCCTTGTTGATGTTAATCCATACTTGGCTTGAGGAAAGAAGTGGTCTTCTTAATATCTTCAAATTTTTGATTCCTTTAATGCCCCAAGCCATAAAATCCTATGGGGAAGGTAAATGTGTCAATCTTCACTGAAGACGTTTGGCCAGCCACCACTTGACTTTCTTCTTCTTCAAATTTCAATTTATCCACTAGCTGACTTTTCATTCTAAGTTTTTCTTGAGGCCTTTTCAATTTCCATCTCATTTTCACCCTTCCACAATGTGATAGGAGCTCTGACACCGCTCAAAAGGAGTATCAATGCATTCATTGGGATTTGGCAAAGGTTAATAGAGAGGTCCCAGAGAATTTTTACTTGAATGCTGGACCAAGGCCCCATTCTGAGTTTCATACATTTTCAATCTAGCACTAGTGTTGACTTGGAAGGCATTTAAATCTCTAATTTCTCGTCATTAATCATCTTCTTGTTCCCTCCATGTAGATAAAAAATCTGCTTCTTAACAGGAGACAAACTCTTCTTCCTCCCGAAATGTGGGATTCAACTCCCTACAAGGCTATTCCTTGTTCCATGAGCGAAGGCCATTAGAATTCTTGGTCCAATTTATGAAGAAGAGTGTCTGCTTGGCTTCTATGGAGGCAAATCTATCTTTCATTGAATGTTTCTCCATATACCAACAAATAAGAAGAAAAACAAAAGAAAATAGCACAAATATTAATAAAAATTAACTAAGAAAACAAATCACAAACTAAAAGATAAAATCAATATAAAATGGCCTAAATTAGCAAATTACCCATTCTCCTCAAAAATGTCAACTTCCAATGAGAAAGTGAACCGCCTAATCCTAAGTAATGACGCCAAAACTTGTACCAAATGATGTATATGTGAAAATATGGCCAAGGGAGGAATGTGGTAAATACTAAAAACTGATTTGAAACAGTGTGCAAGCTGCACTCAAAACTGAAATGAAAAGTATTCCAACCACTCATCCCTTTCTTTTCTCAAGTGCACGGGTCATACAAGTAATAAAGTGGACTCAGAAACCGGATATCGTACTCCACGAGGATTGGAGGTTCCTCTAATTGGAATTTGATCACCTGACATAAGGGCTCAATTATTTAGGCAATCAAATAGGGATGGAATTAAAATCAATTTAATTGAAACAAAAAACTGATTTAAAACTAATCCTAAAATCTACCAAATAAACAACTACTTAATTCTAAAAGGTATGAAGAGAGTCACTAGGAATGGGGGATAACTATTTACAAAACAGCTTACTTAAAAGCGCAACAATTGTAAGTGTTGAATATTAGATTTGTCCACAGATAATGTAGTATAGCTTCGATTTCTCCATACACCATACATTTCACTAGTTAGAGATCCATATTCATTTTCAGACAAATGTCTAAATAGCTACTTGTAAATTTTGCCTCTTTTAAGATTTGATTGTTTTTCTTTTCAATAATTTCACAACCATTTCTTAGACTGAAGGGTCAACCCCCTTTCTCGTCTCATAGACAGGAAAATGCTTCTAATGTAATCGTATCTCGTCCTTCAAATCTAATAAAATTTTCTATCTCCTTGATTAGATCTTTGCTAACACGAGATCAAGATCCTTTTATCAGACTAAGGAGAAACCTCTGATCAATTAAATTGATACATCATCTAATTAATCCTCACACCATGAGTAAATTAGTGATCTATCAAAGTAATTTTTCAAAGTTCATTAGCTCTAAAAGATATTAGCCCAATATAATTTGCTACTGCTCTTTACTCTCAGGAATCTCCATCTCGTGTCACCTCGTAGGACCTCCGAAAATCGTGAGCAAAGATACAACTCTTTTCCGGGTATAAGCTACTAATATTCCAAACAGTTCATTATATGAATAATACTAATTATATATATTCAGTTTTCAAACCCACAAAATAACTGAAACTCGTAAATCTGAATGTTCAACAATTAATCCCCACCCTTAGAGGGGTGTTTAATGTTCCATTACTGGATTCCAATCATCACCAATCAAACAAAAAGTAAGAAAATGAAGAAAGAAATCAAGAGACAAGAAGAAAAAAAACCATATTTGAGCTTAAATCTTTGCCTCAATAGTAAATAAATTGAATATCTGAGTACAACACCAAAATCTCTTCAATAGAAATAAAAATCTGCTCTAAAGATCTATTAAAAATAAAAATATGCAGCAAAAACTAAGAAAATGAGCAGTTTAGAGAGAGAAAATCTAGATTTTAGCTTCAATCTTTGTCTAAACCTTAGTGAAATATGAATCTCTGTTATACAGCACCGAAATCTCTTCAATACAAAGAAAAACTGCTAAGAAATTACTCTAAGATTTACAAAAAATCAAAATCAGAAAATGGGCAATGAGAGAAACCCTATGAGAGGTTCTAATCTTCCCACACTCTACCTAAAAAACGAGTACATATGGCTGTAGGGTGAAATGGGCTTGAAAATAGGTCAAAATATCAATTTTCGGCCTTTTTAGGTTTCCCAAATGCTTTTGGTCGCGACACAACAAGTCGGTCGCTGCAAGACGCTTTTTTTTAGGTCGACCAAGTTTCTGTCACATAGTTTTTTTGGTCGCGACATTAGCTTTTGGGGGAAGGCGACTAAGTTTCCTGGTCGTGATAAATTGCTTGGTCGCCACGCTCGGACAAAGAACTTGTTTTTCTTCTCCAACTTGTCGGACCATAACTTTCGTTTTAACTCCTGATCAATGTGTGTGAGTACTCTGTATGAAAGATATTTGAATGTAGAATGTAACCATGAATAATTGTGAACCATTTGATGTTCCAGATGGTACAGAAAAAATTTATCTTCCCAAAGGGCGCGTTGTGAGACTCTCGCTGACTCTTCTTTGGAAATATATTGCTCATTTCCTTGCCAAATCACTGACTTTCACCACAACTTAAAACCAAGTTTAGAGAAAATTTTATGAGTTTTACATGAATATGGATACAAATGCACAAATAGCATGTGAAATGAACTCAAACATAGATGAGTTTTTGCACCCATCAACATGATACAAGAAAAACTTGAGACTGACATTGTAGTTCGTGTCTGATGGTGAACTGCAAATAGTGACAACGTCCAAAATGAGTCTCATGGTCTCATAAAAGAAAAAGGAAATGAAAAATACGTGTGTTGGGTATAGCAAGAAGGGATAGATACCCCCATCGGGTGAATTACCCGGTATTCTTGGTTAGACATAGGTATCCAACGATGAAAGTTCACGAAAGTTTCGGAAGGTGCGCGGCTTACTATGAGACCCCTTAAACCCTAAACGCACAAAAACAATACCCGACCGCAAAAAACAAATGAATATTGGAGTTTGCCCAATGGATTTTGATTTATAAAAACAAAAAGCTTTGCTTTTTTGGAAATGCACATTGGAGAAGATAAATGGACGGTTTTCACACCCTAGCATATGCACGTGTGAGCGGAGTCATGAGGACTCCTAGATACGGGATAGGTGAGTCACATTCTCATCCATGGCATGTACACATTTGAGTAGGAATGTGTATGTTTTTACTTGAATGTGTGAAACAACATTGCCTGTGCACTTAGGTGGGGAGTAGCCTCGTAGAGTTATTCTCTAATTGCATTGCCTACCCTGGCTGTGGGACCATATTTCAGTATTGTGGTATACACCTGAGGATGGGTGCCTTCTTCGAGGCCTGATTTTGGAAGGAAGCTAGGATGTGGCTTGATAAATATTTTTGTAAACTATATTAGAAACAAGCTTAGTTTTAGTTATATGTTCTATATAAGAGTATTGTGGGGCTAAACTCGATCAGAATTATTGCAGATATAGTTGTATATTGTGGATATGGACAGATGGACCCTGTGTGGTCATTACTTCTTCTGTTGAAACCCTTGATGGGTCATGGATATATTGTTATACAGGTTGTATATTGGATAAATCTTATTGAACAGCTGGAGACTCCCATCCAATTTCTTTTAAAATATGAATCCGATAAATGGGACAATACGCTGTGGTATCTAAGTCACCATAAATCCAATCGGAATTTACAGTGTCGACTGGTGTCAACGACCTAGTTTCAAAGGCGTCACAAATTTTTGGTATTAGAGCTTAGGTATACGAACACTTAGGGCTTGGTGGGCATGGGTCTAGGACATGAAGTTATTGTACAGTGCCTAAGTTTATGATTACCGGGATTCAGATCTAAGCATCAACTTCATAGCTTGGTATCGTATGATGTATGATTACTCAGATTTGACGGGGCATGGGTTTAGATCCTTGCATTCATTGTGCATTTTCATGTTTGGTGCTTAATATGCTACATGATCGTGTGTTGTGTGATGTGTGAATTATATACATGGTAAAATGTATATGGAAAAAGAGAAACACTAGGGTTAGAAAACATAACCTTGGGTGTGATATGTGTTGTGTGAATTATATACATGGTAAAATGTATATGGAAAAAGAGGAACATTAGGGTTAGAGAACATAACCTTAGGGGTTCGAAAAATGAATGAATGGATTAGTTCAGGCTGTGAGGTCTATTAGTACTTGGCACATGCACTCCTAGTTAGACAAGGAGAGGGATCTCAAAGTTTATGGAGATCACCTTCGATGCCACTAGGATAAGGCTAGCTCAATTCTAGCTAGAGGGTAAATCCTTAGTATGGTGGGATTGGGTCAAAGCCTCAAGGAACTTAGAGGCAATGACATGGAAAGAGTTCCATGAGCTCTTCAAGGACAAGTGTTTCCTATATTATTTTTGAGACATGCAAAAAGTCGGGGAGTTCCTGTAACTGAAACAAGGAATCCATGACGCTGCTCGAATACGTACAAGTTCACCGAATTAGCTTGTTTCTGATTATTTATGTGGCCACAGTATTACGGCCAAGCAAAGTGAGAAAGTTGGAGGATGGTATGAAATTGTCCATCCGGAGTATAATTATGAGACTCCTCCTACAAGACACAGACTTGGTGGTCAAGACGGCTATGGCCATTGAGAGGGAGGTGGATGACGTATTGAACATCTGAGAGGCTAAAAGCAGTTAAGTGATTGGGTCAGAGAAGCCGGAAACCCTGAAAAGCCGATTCACGAGTTCCCTAGGAACTAGGGTGAACGTTGATTAGATATGTCGAGATTGTGAGTTAGAGATCCTAGGGGTTCTACTTATTGTGGACCTTAGGGTCATGGACATGTTTCGAGTTTACGTCATCCGGGATGGATCGGGGTCGACAAGACACCAAGTTGTCATAGATTGTGATCGCAAAAGAGTTACCTCCTACACATCTACTAATAGTGTTATTTTTTAGGGGATAAGAATGACGCTTACCCCGAAATATGACTTAGGTGGTACCGGGAAGTTGATGGGTTAACCGCAAGCTCCACTGGAGCACGCAGGCTAGATGTGAGTCGAGCCCACCCGGTGGTGGTTTGTGAGTATGAGGACATTTTTCGAATGAACTACTAGGATTACCTCTGTATAGGGATGTAGACTTCACCATTGAGTTATACCCCGGTACATTGCCTATTTCTACGACACTAGTTGAGTTGCAATAGCTCAAGGTCCAATTACAGGAATTATTGGATAGTGGTTTTATTAGACCGAGCACTTCACTTTAGGGAGCTCCGGTTCTGTTTTCCAAGAAGAGGGACAAGACTCTTCGGCTGTGCTTAGACTATCGGTAGTTGAATAGGGCTAATATTAAGAATAGGTACCCTTTGCCGAGGATTGATGATTTGTTTGATCAACTAAGAGGGGCACGAGTCTACTCTAAGATATATCTCTACACCGATTACCATCGCTAAGAGTTGGGAGATAAGATCTCAAGACGACGTTTAGAACACGAGCACGGGTATTTCGAGTTCACAAAAGATGCTATTCCGAGTCACCACATTTAAAGGTATCCATGTATCTTATGTACAAGGTGTTTTAGCCTTACCTAATCTGCTTATGGACATTGTGGTTTTCATGGACGACATCTTGATCTACTCCAAGTGTGAGGAGGATCTTGAGGGCCATTTGTCTAGACCTTGAGACAATATAAGTTGTATGCCAAATTCAGCAAGTGTGGTCTTGGCTTACTGGGCGCTAGATTCTGGGCACTCGCACTGGGCTTCCGGGGCATCCATGGACGCGAGAAGGTCGGAGGCGGCTAGGAGTTGAGACCAAGTCACTCTGAGATATGTAGTTTCTCGATCAAGTGTGGTACTACAGAGGTCCATTGAGGACCTCTTGATTACCCGCACTTATGACGAGGTCGACCGGAACGAGGTCAAGATCGGCTGGAATCCCAGAATTGTGCTATAGGCTTATTTTAACCCTATTTGATGAACCCATGGGATGGAGGTACATAGTGTAATAGATGCCTCTAAGGACGGACTGATGTTTTCATGCAAAACCGGAGGGTGTGCATAGGGTTCTCGACACAGCTAAAAGAACCATACACTTATTCTCATCCCCACACATGATACGGAGTTGGCTAATTACTGTTCTGGCCTGGATCATGGGAGTGGGAGACATTCTACGTGTATCCGGATTCGATTACAGGCACACCTATGAGAAGGTGGACTTGATACTTTAAGCGCCTTCACACTAGGAGCCTGGGTAGGTGAAGAGCTATGCTGATGTTAAGACCAAATGCTATGTACAAATTTTAAAACACCATCATCAAAGGATTATTATCTAATCCCCAGCAGCGGCGCTAAAAACTTGTTACTAAAATTTCAGACACTATTACCAAGGACTAAGTAAAGTCTCCAGCAACGAATCTAAAACTTGTTAAGACCATATGTTGTATGCTCATAAGAAGAATTGTTTTGTCACTGAACTCATTTAAAGATTTAGTTAGGTCTTAAAAACTGTAAGTGCACAGGTCATACAAGTAATAAAGTGGATCTATAAGTTCGGATATCGTTCCCACAGAGATTGAAAAGGATTTAAACTTCAACTACCCCAACTACTCAAGTTCTACACTATTTGAACATCCAGTTTAGAGAAAATTTAGTAACCTAATAAGGATTTTAATAACTGGAATCCTACATTTAAAATAAAGGGAAAAATTAAATCCTAAATAATAACTGGACTGAACCAGATTATTGTTGGAAGTAGATATCGATTTCACTGCTAGAATTAACAATTCCCGTATCATAATTCCATTCTATTTTCCCTCGAGTTGAATCGAATTTTGTCAAGAGGCAAGGCAAGATATTTGGATTCCTTCTTAACCATACTTTTCACCGAGGTAGAGATTCATGTTCATTCCCAAAACATGATTCTAATAAATTACTTGTAATAGAATTTCGCTGTAAGATCTGGGTATTTTCTTCCAATACTTCCTACCCATTCTTTATGACTGCAGACATATCTCGCTTTCCCAAGACAAAGGCAATTGCTAGATTCCTACAAATGAATGATGTCTCCATCCTTAAGATCTAAAAGAGTTTTCTTTCCTTGATTAGATCTTACGCTTAACATGGGATCAAGATCATCTTCTTCCAAATTGGGAGAGATCTTTAATTGATTAAATTGATATATCACTCCAACCTATTTCTAAACCATGAGAAAATTGAGGATTTATCTAAGTAACCTTTCAGAGCTCATTAGTTCTTCAATATTAGTCTAACATACCCCCAAGTAACTAATCTAGGCTCTTAGGAATCTCCTTCTCTGTGTCACTCAAAGGACCTCTTGGAAATCAGAGCTAGACAATAGTCCTTTCATGGGTATAAGTACTAAAATTAGGAACAATCAATTCAAGAACAACACCATTCAAATAAATTCAACATTCAACTTAGGAAATTTTCTCTTCATCGTGCAGAAAAGACCATGACTAACATCATATCTTTCCCAGCGGAAGTTGCGTTCTTGAAAACTGGATTAGCGTAATACACCAAATAATCGATCGTGAAAATTCTCACGCACCGCAATCAATCAAGAAATGATTTTTGGGCCTGCTTCAGAGTTCAATAATTCAAAACAAGAATCTTAAAGGTATTTCAGCATTTAATTTCAACTTCAAAACTTCTTAACAAATCATTGTTTCAGATCTAGTAAACTAATTAAAAATCCTACGCTAACTCTAATCTATGAAAGAAAGAAAATAAAAAGAAAAAGAAAAGAAAAGAAAAATATAATACAAAGAGTCCCCGCTCCCTGTGTACTTTGTTCATTAATGCCGACCGGGATCGCCTCGCTTCAGAATTGTTTCATTTATAGAGCCCCAAGCCTGGGCCTCAACTTCAATGTTTTTTATGAATCCCTAAATTTTAGGCCCAGATTGTCTTCTCAGTCATAACTTGAAAGTTATGTCGTGACAAAGTTTTAAATTTTGTTAAAAGCCAGCTGGTACATACTAGTAGATGTCGCGAATTGCTTCATGTCTTCCTTGATTTCCAACGTGATAGTGTTTTCTTGGTCGTGACAGCGATGTTGAGCTGCTTCTTCAAATTGGTGTCGTGACCCAGCTTTTCTTGTCGCGATAGCATTTCTATTTTGGTTCTTATTGCAACACTGTCTTGTATTATCACATCCCTAGCCACGACCTAAAAAGCCTCTTAGACGGTTCCGCCGCCACTCTAGCCTATTTCCTTTGTTGCGCCTTCATTTTGATGTTACACTGAATTTTGTGTTGGGGATGTTTTGCATGTCGCGACGATACTTTTCTGCATGCAACATATTTTCCGATCGCGACATAACTTTTCTACCTTCGCCTCGTTTTCTTCGCGACCCATTTCCCCGTCGCGACAGACTTTCTTGTTCACTGACTTATGCTGTCGCGACCCAGTTTGTTATGTCGCGACATCAAAACACCTTTTCATCTTGAAATATGCCGCAACATTGACTCTCCTTGTTGCAACAAGGCACCATCCATTACACCTCGCCACGACCTAAACTTCTTCTCTTCACAACATCTTTTCTCGTCTCAACAAACTTTTCCATGTTGCAGGTCGGTCGCGACAAACTGGTGGTCTCCTGGTCGCGACAGATATTCTGCCTTCAGTTCAGCATTATGTCGCAACACAAATTGTCTTGTTCCCAGCTGACTTGCATATGTTTTTCTCATTCTCTGTCACGACCACTGCCTTCTCAGAAATGACCTAGCTCAATCAATGTAACAATCGATTATGGTGTCGCGACATAGGAAACGTTGCTGCGACACTCCGCTGGTAATTTCGAAGTTTGCTATGACACACAAATTTCAATCGCGACATAGACTGCTGCAATTGCTGCTATTTTTCTTTTCTTTCTTGCTAGAAATCTCTCTTCTTTTAATTAACTCTTGCAAAACACTGAGTTTGTAATTATTCCATAATTTTGCATTAAAACAGCTCTGAAAATACTAAAAACAAGCCAAAAAAATGGATTAAAAATAGATGAGTTTAAAACTCATCAAATTCAAACTTTAAAAGTTTCTGGAGCCTATCCCCTGTACAAAGTAGGTACTAGATGATTTGTTTTGTCTCGCCAAACAATTTAGCTTTATTTTTAAGGACATTTTTTTGTTTTGCACTGAAATTCTGCAACTTGAATTGAACTAGTCAGTTATTAGTGCTCAAAAAGTGCTATTTTGAGCCCTGTTTATTGCAGGTTTTGAGCACTTTTTGTATACTAATCAGCGTAATTAACCCAATTTGCACATTAAGGTCCCTGCTATTCTACTGATCGCATTTTGTGGCTAATTTTATAGTTTTTGCAAGCTATTTATACCAAAATTGTTGAGTCGATCCAAGCACGAAGAATTCGAGTCGAATCCCGCATTGCATAATGTAAAACCAAAAGGAAAGAAGAGCAATACAAGGAAATTTGAGCAATCAGTAGAATTTTGCGTGGTTGCGAAATTTCGCAAAGATCCTCGAAATTGCCATCCTCGTCGCCACTGCTCACCTTTCCCGCTTTTGATGTTTTGACTCCTTTGTCACTTCGGTTTTCTTCCTTTGAGCCCCCATTGTAATAGTATTTGGATTTTATTTTGCACTAAAAGGTTTGGGCTATAAAAGCCCTGCATAAAACACTATTAAAAAAGCTCCTTCATTAATAAAACTCGGGCGGGAGTTTCTTCTCCCGATTCTTCCTTTTCTCCCATTTTCTCATTTTCAGTTTTCTGCCACTAAACACCCCTTTGAGGATGACAACTCAGAGGATGGTTGGCTAGACCTCTTTTCTCCTTGAATAGGAGGGTTGCTGGCTAGGGTTTGGAGGTAACTAACGGTTCTCTGTTTTTAACACATGCAATTATGGGTATTTATGTTCTATTTCTCTCAATATAGGTTTAAATCTCTTAAATGTACCTTGATGGACCATTATTTGGCAATCTTTTAAGGTTCAGTGGATGCTTATTGCTAGATCCACTGAGATTCATTAGTTGCCCTCTATTTGTCATTGTAGGGTAGATTTATGAGATGTGTATTCACTGCCGGGGAGCATTTATGCTCAGTAAATGTTGTTTTTCAAAAGGGAAAATTATAGGGTTTAGTTTAAAGTTAAATGAAGATCCGTTCGGAAATGACTATAGGTCATCCTCCCAACGCTGAAATGAACCCGGAGGATCTCTCACGCTCTTAGGACCTCAAACCAGTAGCCTAATGCTTAAAGGAGTTTTTTTTCTTATTTTTCTTCATTTTATTTTCAGCCTGCAAACCACCAATTCTCACTGTTTTTACCAAAATCTCATAATCCAAAACAAATTCACCATTTTGATTTAATGAAATCATCGTGCGAAGAAAACCTATCCTGTTCGACCCTAGAGCCGTTTATACCGCAAGAGCTATGCTACTAAGAGGGTAGGAGGAATTTAGGATACAAATATTGTTGATTCCGTACACTTATCAGGCACGACCACACAAATTAATTTCAAATTTAGTTTTTAGTTCAGACTTAAGAAATTATTTTAATTAGTGTCACAATCAAACTAATGAATGCTGAAGTGTAATCAATTCAACAATTAACCCGATATGTGTGTGTGACGGTTTTCTTTCCTTTCTCTCTTTAGCAGATTAGCTAATCTTCCGGGGACCTACATAGTAACTCCAATTTCTTTAGCCTTCAAGGTCCCATATGCTTGTTTTCATATTAGTTCCACTAATGTAGGTAAGTACCACCTTCAAGATCAATTAGGTCTTTAGGCTCAGAGTTTGGCTTGCATCAGAGATAAATGAGAATTTAGCAATAATTTACCTGCATTCCACTCTTCTTCAAGTGTGTATCTTTGCCTCTATCCTTCATCCTTTTCTTTTCTACTAACGTTTGAAAATATATTCCCTAAACTTGTCCCTTATGGTATCATACTCAAGATATTCACTAGCATATTTTAGAGAGAAGTCTCCTTTTCGCTTTTCTTTTACTTTGTCAAAAATTTTTAGGATTAGTGCAATATCTTGTCTTCTTAAGCTTTCTACCACTCTTAAAGAACTTTGGGTTAGTAGCTCCCATACCAGTTGGCATTAGGGTACTATGTCACGCCCGGAGGCGCGAGAGACTGGACTGAGACTCTTTACCTATTTTTTTTTTTTTAGAGCTGAACTTGTACCTGTGGGTATACAAACAATTTCTATAATAGAAAAAAAATCATTTACATATACCAAAGAACTACCACTAGAGTGGTGTCCATCAAAATCTATACACATATACTGAGTCCCATTTACATACACAAAAACTGTACTTTTACATTTACAAATCAGAGTGCGGAACCTACATGTAGTGAACCCCTACTAGTATGTCGTCTGCTAGTGATAAGTTTATGACGCCTTCCTTCAGATCTACACGAATTAGAAACCCGTAAGGTTTTTTAATACGCTTAGTGGGAAATGATATGACTTATGGGCAAAAACACATGCACTATTACTCATTTATAGGAGCATATAATGCAATAGAGGGCTATGCAGAATATATATCATAATTTTTCATCAATTCAAACAGCAGCATATACACATATTCGTACTTATAGAGAACGTATACTTGTTCAGATCTCCCAAAGGACATATATATCGGACTTATACTGATACTTGTCTCGGACTTATAATTATTCAGATCTCCCAAAAGACATCTAATTAAACTTATGTCAGACTAATACTTATCCAGATCTATCATAGGAGGTACGGAGCTTAGACCTTTACTGAGGTACCCGTTCGTACTACAAAACTTATACTGGTACTTCGTACCTTATACTTGTACTACGGAGCATATCTTGGTCTTACGAAACTTATACTTGTATTACTGAGCTTATTCTTGTATTTCAGATCTTATACTTGTATTACGGAGCATATACTTGTCTTATGGATCTTATACTTGTGTTACAGAGCTTATTCTTGTATTTCGAATCTTATACTTGTATTACGGAACATATACTTGTCTTATGGATCTTATACTTGTGTTACAGAGCTTATTCTTGTATTTCGGATCTTATACTTGTATTACGGAGCATATACTTGTCTTACGAAACTTATACTTGTATTACAGAGCATATACTTGTCTTACGGATCTTATACTTAGGTTACAGAGCTTATTCTCAGATTGATCTTATACTAGATTACGAACTTATTCGTAATTTATATTATTCTATGTGAAGGTACTCAGAGGTACTATGTCGAACAGATCAAAATTATATGTAAAATACATACAAGGTCAGATCAAACTTATGCAGATACGGACATTAGTCCGTATTGTGGGGTACGCATCACATCAAATACATATAACAGTTCATATACAGATTCAGAACATATCCAAAAACAAATAGATTTATAGGTTTATATCATAATCATATTCGTAATTATACATATTCACACAAGGTATCCGATTCGCTCTTTTTACATGTTTCATGACTTTGTTCTACAAATTTGAACGCTTATCACTCTGCGGTACATAGTATCGGCATGTATATGCTAAGCATACTCGGTCTTATTCATGTACTTTTTTATATATACATATATTTATAGTCGCTTAACTAGACTAGAAACTATGAATGAGATGGACACAAGACACCAAGAACCCGAAGGTATGGTACGCAGACTGAATGGATACGTGCCGCCCACGTAACAAAGTGTCGTAGCACTTCAGTGCAGGAGCGCCAAGACCGACGAACGTGCCCGCCCACGTGCAATGTATGTCGTAGCGACTATGTGGAGCGCCAAGACTGATCATATATGTTCCATTCAATATCCTAAGCCTTAGGCGCTTCATACAATTATACGTGTTCTCTGAGCTTATCATTTTATTCTTTTCTTCTATACTCCTCTACATAGCAAATCTATGTATATTGCTATTTCTTAGTCATATCTATCTCTTTTCTTATCATGTATTCCAATTGACTTAACTGCTTATTAGTACACGGTACAACAATCAAATTTTCAGATGATACCGAATGCCATTAAATAGAATATGGTTATTCTAGACTCCAATGAGCTTCATAGAGTCCAAGAACACCAAAACGGAGTCCTAACTAAGGAGTTATGCCACTTGCAAGTCATAAAGAAATCAGAAACTTATAAAGATTTGCAAGAAGAGCAGCTGCCATTGGTTCTTTATTATTTTTAAATTATTATAAGCTCAATATTATATCAAGCTATATATGTATGGATTCTAGACTCAAAGGGCTTTCCATAGAGTCCAAGAACACCCAAAACGGAGTTCAGACGAAGAAGTTATGGTCGTTCGAAGTTTGATGCTTGAGGTAGATAATACGTAATCAAGGTGGAAAACCACGCACTCGCTGCACTCCAAGGGCTGCCAAAATTTGAGCCAAGCCAAGCAATTCACGATCGGCAAAAGCACATGATAGCCCTCAGAGTCCCGCATTTTTGCAATTTTACCCAAACCATCCTTAACAGCCTTTGTCCACCTGCTATAATATCCTCCCAATTGAGGCCACAAAACATGCCACGAACATGGCACCAAACATGCCAAAAACACAGCATAAAACCATCCTACAATCAATACCAAAATCATACTAATTCCTACTTTCCATACATGTAACTATTTTCCTATCATTTATGCATTTCTAGCATGTGTTGTCTAATCGTATACTTCCTAATCTCATGTATTTATATCATATATTCATTTAATATATTCCCATATTCATATTATTCATCTATTCATATCATATTATCTAGTCATATATATTCTTATTCTTTATCTAATTTATATCCTTCAATACAGTTCGGGACTGCCCAAAAGCCAGTCCCAAAAAGTTCCAATATTCAGTCCCAAAATTTTAGGATTAAATCACACAGCCTATTACGGCCCCGAAAACAATCCTATGCCATTACATGACTTTTTATTCTAAGTAGGGAAAATTCCTTACCCCGTGGAGTTTGACGAAACTCCAAGATTTTGGTACCCACACGTAGCTTGCGATTCGTGGATCAACTTTGTCTCGTCCGACCACCATAGATCGCCAGAACAGACTGAGAAAATATCGAAAACTTGTGGATTTTCCGAACTTTACTTGAATTCCTACAAATCCCATGTTTTTGTACTCACACGAGCCTGTCGAGTAGATGAACTGCTCTGGCTCGGAACATTTAATCTCGACGATCAAAACTACGATATCGGCAAGAGTATAGTTTAACAAAAGAAAATAAATGAAACTTTTCTCTTCTCTCTTGCTGCCCCTCTCCTCCTCCTCTATATATATATATATATATATATATATATATATATATATATATATATATATAAGCTTAAGGTGGGGCCCATGTCCCCTAGTCCATCTCGTCCGCGCCAACCCCGAAACAATTGATTTCGTTTCGGTTCAAGTTCCAATAATCTTAAATGGACATTCTTTAAATATTGTCAATTTTTGAGATTTTTCTAAAAATCCCATTTTTGGGGTTCACCCTAAGCCCGTTGCCTTGAAATTTATGAAAATTTCGACTGTCTCGGAATCTGACAAAATTGGACATGATAGTTAGATTTTGTGAGACGATTCCAACAGTGATGTCCATTTCGTCATCCGAGATCTAGAAAATTTCCAGAATTTTCCAAAGCGACAAAATTACCGTTTTGCCCTTTTTCATAAAAAATGTCATTTTTTTCGAACAAATACAATTTTAACTTATTTTATACCCTAAACATGTTATAAAACTGTTATGGTATATTTTGGGGTGTTACATACTAGGTGTTTAAACACCCCTAAGAACTCAATTGTTCAAGAGAGGAAGGCCACAAGACAAAACTTAATCCCATTTGACAATTTACAATTTTGACTTCTTTCTCTCGCATTCTTTCCATTTCTTCCTTTGTTCTTTTCTTTTTCCATCCTTCATTCTTGTTCCTTTCAAATCAATACAGCTAACATTCCCTCAAACTTGTCCTTTATTTATTTTGCAAGTTCCTATTGGAAACTCAAGTAAATAAGGATTCTTTTATCGTAGGATTAGAATAAAGTTAAGGTTTTGTGCTTCTTAATTGTCGTTTAAAATGAAGATACTAGACAATTTTGGCTCAAATATGGAACCAGAGCATATGCTTATGCATATTATGAGGCTGGGTTTGAAAGGCTCAACCCCAAGGATGGCCTATATCACTTCCTGTTAGTGGAACTGCCTAGGATTTTGCCTTGACTAATAATCTAACAAGTTCTAGGACCTTGGACTATTTGACTGTGATTGAACGCAGAAGATGTCCCTAATCCTTCACAAATTTTTAAGGAACGTTTTGACCATGTGCATTGTTTTTCAGGACTTTCACTGACCTTATTGTTTATACAATAGTTTGAAAAGTCTTATTTAGTCAGTTTCATTTTAATACATTTTCTTAAATCGAACTTAAACTCATTCCAGCTTTACACATGCAACTTCCTGCTCCAATTTATCGAGGCTTCACCACAATTTCAATTAATTTATTGTTTTGTTCTTGAGGTTTTTGTTGTATTGTTCTAATCAAGTAAAAGAGCCTGGATCATGCATTCATCTCACAACAATACAACACAACCATAATTGTTCTCGTCATATCAACCAAACTTAAGTAACTCATTTTTCACATCGTATTCATTCATTTATTCAAAACAAAAGTATAATCTAATAAGTAGTCATCAGAGACAAAATAATTTGACAATGTAATCTTCTGTGAAATTTTTTGTTGATCTTTATTAAGAGGGATGTGGTTACAATTTTGGTTTGAGAGAAAAAAAGGCTATAGGGGCTCATCTCCTTTTGTAAGACTTGGGAATTTTAGGTTAGGAGCATAAACTTGTTTCATTTTATATATATATATATATATATATATATATATATATATATATATATATAGAGAGAGAGAGAGAGAGAGAGAGAGAGAGAGAGAGAGAGAGAGAGAGAGAGAGAGAGAGAGAGAGAGAGAGAGAGAGAGACTAAACCTCTCAATTTATCACCTATACAGAAGCCTTACAATTTTCCTGTAGCTATGTCAAATTGGACTGGAGTTTCTTAAAAATGAATAAAACTGATTTTATGTTCTGGAATTGTAAATGGGTTTAGTCTATGACACTGCAAGTGCATAGGTCATACAAGTAGTAAAAATTGGATGTAAGTCCAGATATCATTCCCACATAGATTGACAAGAATTATCAAAATCAACTACCCCAACTACTCAAGATCTATACTATCTGGACCTCCATGATACAGTTTATCAACTATAATTTAAAGGATAATTGTCCTAAAGAGTGCATCTACAACCAAGGAAATTAAAAATAAAACGAATAAAATTATGTAAACTATAATAAACTCGGGTCTCGAACCGCCTCAGAAAAATGAATAGTACCAAGGAAATATCAGAAACAAATTAATTTATGCATCAGATCCCCATTAAGACTCTATCCTGAATTTGGATCTAGATTTGTCAAAGATGCCTGATAATGTAGTTTGGATTTCTCCCTTAATTCACTAATTAAAGGTCCCTTCTTCTCTCAAAGACATGGATCTAATCAGTTACTTGTATTCTGATCATTCTTTATAAGATGTAGGTATTTTTCTTTTTTAATACTTCATATCCATTTCTTAAGACTAAAAATTTCTTGCACCCCAAGTCTGAGTAAGTGCAAAACCTCTACAAACCGATTGATGACTCCTCTTTTAAATCCGATAGATTTTTCCTTCTTGATTAGATCTCGCCTAACACATGATCAAGATCTTTCCACCATTATGAAATCTCCGACATTTTAAAATGATAAATAATCCCCTTCAACTTCAACTATGAGTGAAATGGAAATTTATCGGCGGAACTCAGAGTTCATTAGTTCTTCAATAGTATCCAAACATACCCACAAATCTGAATTGTTCCAAACTCAGGAATCTCCATCTCGTGTCACTCGTGAGGACTCTCGAAATCGAAAGCAGATACAACTTTCGGAAGTGTATTCGAAAACTACTATTGGGAACAATCAAATTAAGAACACATCAATCAAATAAGTTCCCCAAATTCGTGTACTTCCTTATAATTGCGTAAAAAGACTCAGAATTCAACAATAAATTCAAACTAGTGGAAGTTGCGCTTCTCAAAAATTGCATTACAATAGACAATGGAGCATTGATCAATTACACCCACTGCAGTTGCAATAGACTGAGAAGAATCGAATTCCAGAAATTGTCTAGATTTCATTAAACTCAGGCAGTAAATTGTAAGAAATTGAAACATTACTTATAGCTTCAACATTCTAACAGATCGCTGGTTCAGATCCAGGAAAATGAAAAGAAAAAGAAAAGAAAAATCTATTCTAAAAATATATAGTGAGTCTTCCTCGTCCTCCCAGATAGTGGGTTTCAAAAAAATGGAAGCTGCCTCTCTTTTTGCACGTAGTTTTACGAGTAACCTTTTAGAAATTAGGCCCGATTCTGCTCAAGTGGATTTTCTCAAAATCAATGGCCCAAATTTTTCATCGTTTCTTTAGGTCGCTAATTTCAGAATCTTATCGCGACATCATTTGTGCTTTGGATATGTCAAGTCTGTCGTGATCTCAAGAAACTGGTCGCGAACTCCTTTCGCTTTTGTTCGCACTATTGAGTCACAACCCACGTTTTACGCAACCGGGTTTTCGCGCTTGCTTTGTTTAGTGGTCATGACATGAATTCTTGGTCGATATCATTGACTCTTTGTCTATTCATGTGTGTTTAAATCTTAGAAATTCATGTTGTTTCCATTTACTTAGCAATTCTCGAGAATCGACAATTTGCAAATACGACTTGATTATCATACACTCATGTGTTAAATCACATGACTTTATCATATAACTTCATCTTAGGTGTTATTATTCACACCCACTTATACCCTTGACGTTCCTAATCGATTGTTATATCATGATAAAGTTCTCAAGACGCACATTAGTTTTGCTGTGTTACCTATCCTTAGTTTATGATAATCCTTCGTCCGCGTTTCATCATCACACTTCTCGCACATAATCTGACTACCTACTGAATTCACACGCACCTACTTTATATCACACATCATACACTTATCCTGGTCGCTATCACTTCAATATGGTTATCGTGTTCAGGTTTGACTGCAGTTACAGATCCTAATTACTGATCTGTCGTCTGTTAGGGATATAGAAATAGATTTTGACATAGTTCATACCCACGCATCCAAGCATGTCACGACGTTTTTCTTCTAATCTTGTCGCAACCTCATTTTTTACTCCAACATTTTCCATAATTCGCCTTTGTCGCGACCTAGAAAGTGTTTCGCACTACGGTGGCCCTTCTTACTTTGTTCTGTCTCATTTGTTCAAACTAGAGCCGCAACATGTTTTAACTGCTCGGGCCTTCATTTTATGTCGCGACATGAAATCCTCGGTCGCGACTTGGGATTTTGGTGTCCTAGCTTACATTTTGTCAGAATATCAAATTCCCGGTAAATTTTGCAAGTCCATTCAACAATCTTTCCTAGTCGCGACATCAATTATCTGCTATGGTAAAATGTCTTCTTCTATGTCAAGACTTAAAACTGTGTTCCCGACATGATCTTTCCTTGAAGCTCCTTTTGTCTTGGTCTCAACAATTTTTCTCTTGTCGCAGCAACTTTTGTTGGGCTTAATATCACTTCTACGGACTGCCTTCTGGTCTGACTCAAACTACTGTGATATCGAATTACTTATCGCGAACTCAAGAGTCTGTCGAATTCACTTACTTGAGACTAAATAGCTTCAGATAATTTTTACTAGAATATCCATTTCTTCTGTAAAAGTCTACAAAACATAAATTTGGTAAAATTTCCATATTTATGAATAAAAACAAGCAATTATATATATATAAAAAAAATAGATCAGAAAAATGGATTAAAAATGAATGAGTTTTTGACTCATCACTATGCCGACTTTTGAACTTTCTGTTGCGACATACTTTTGAAAATGTTGCAACATATTTCCTGCTTTACTCTTGTCATTCTCTGAAATATTTGTCACAACAATAAAACCTTTATCACGACCAACTTGTTTTGTCTTGTCCCTTTAGTTAGCCATTTTATGTCGCGACATTCTTCTTCACGAACTTCTTAAACAATGTCGCGACATAAAATTCCATTGTCGTGACATAGCCCTCTTTGTTGCAACATTTATCATTCAATCCTTCTCCTATTATGTCGCGACAAGGTTGTGAAATGTCGCAACAATCTTTACTTTCCTCTTGAGCTCGACTTTGTCTTGTTGCGACATATCATTGCTTGTTGCGACATAGCCTTGTTGGTTACCTTGAGCCTTTGTTGCGACATTATGAAATTATGTCGTGACATTTCTTCCTTAGCCAATTTTTATCTTATTTTATTGATGGATTTAAGTCTTTTGCATTCAAAACCTGCAAAACACAAAGTTGGTGATAATTTGACAATTCACATTAAAATGAATCATAAAACTTCTAAAAAATGCAAGAAAAATGGACTAAAAATAGATGAGTTTAGGGCTCATCAGGTAAGATGACCTAGATATCAAGTTAGTAATATGATAGAATGGGGCCAAGAGAGCACTCATCTTCTCCGCTCTTTCCTACTCTTCATTGGATGGACAAAGTGTATAACTTCTATCATTAAAAGTGAAACTATTGAAAGCACGACGATACTTGATAGCACTTCCAAGCATCATGTAAGTAGCATTCCATCTAGTTGACACATCTGACCTCGAGAAACTACCAATATCCTCTAAATGCACTTCTTCAACACATTTTTGAAATTGTCTTAACCTCCCCTCCAAAGCCTTCAAGACATCACACTTTCTTATTTTATATAAAGTCTCTTTCAAACCTTCTTGAACTATGAGATTTAAGATATGTGCACAACATTTAACATGAAAAATCACCATCACACAACAAGCCACATTTTGCAAATTAGATTCTCTTCAAAACATTTTGTATGCTATCATTAGAAGTGATATTGTCCATAGTTAAGGAGAATATTTTCCCATCTATTCCCTAAGCCTTAAGCACTGCAAATACCCTTCCAAATAATTCCATCCCTGTATGTGGACTCTCTAACTCATAGAATGCAAATAATTTACTATTTAACTTCCACTTATCAACATAATGAGCAGTCACAATCATATAGCCTTGAGTAGTTACAGCAGTCCATACATCATAAGTTAAACAAATTCTACTAGGAACATTAGCTAATATGCTCTTTAGCTTTGTTTTTTTCACTTAAGAAAACATTCCAACAATCAACCTTAGTAGTGTTTCTACTAATAGGTTTAAAATTAGGATTCAAAACTCTATTCACTGCCCAAACCCCTTCATACTCAGCATAGCTAAATGGAAGATCATGCATTATAATACATCAAGAGAGTGCATCTCGATAAGCCTTATGATAAAGTTTCCGAGACCTCAACATCCTAAAATGGTCAACCAACATGGCACCCGCATCATTGTATTTAGGAATCAAATGAAACTTTTGGACATGGCGTCTTAAATGGGTAGCTGTCCATTATCCCCGCACACCTCGCAGCTATTACCCCTAGCTTTAGCAAACACCTTCTTCCCAACATCACTAGAAATTCTTTTACTACTTGCACCAACAGACTTAATCCTATCACTAGTACCACAACCAACAAGCTTTTAGTAGCAACTATACTCTTAGTTCGTGAGTATAAACATTTGTAATCATCATCAGCATCTCACAATTAGATTCAAAATCCATATCTGTAATATAAAATTTAAAAATAAATACAATTGACTTGCATAAAACATAGAAATGCAATCAGAATTGTTTCATTTTTCTAATGCATTTTAACTATCAGAATTGGATCAAAGTGAACAGAGTTCGGGTCCCCCGACCAACTCTATCATGATCGATGTAGGGCTAATAATTAATTGCTAGAAGTAGAGTACTACCTCAACTATGCAATCGTGGAAAAGATTTCTAATCCATGAGACAGCTGTGTTTCCATGTTTATGTTAGAGGCTGATGACTTCTTGTTTGATGATCTCTTCAGCTCTGGGACGGCTCTCTGAGTAATAACTTAACTGGAGATCACATGTGCCTATTTCATAAACTGATGTGCATCATTCAGATTGCATAGTAACTTTTTAAATTTTACTTACGCTAAATAAAATTCAATTATATATAAGCACTATATAAATTTATAATAGAGAATTAGAGATACCATGGTAGAAAATAGAAATGCAAGAGTAATGCCAAAAATAAAAAGGTGATGCTGCTAGTGCAGCAGTGCTATAGCCACTAGTGCTATAGCCTATAGCTTCTAGCATGGGGTTGATCCACTATCCCCAAGTCTTATATATAATATAGGAAATAGGAATGGCTTTCAAGTGCAAGCCTTTCAATTTTCCACTTTCTTTGACCTTTCGGCATATTTCTACCCACGAGGTCTTGTATTGAAAACCTTAGAAACTGCAGTTTTTAAGAATGTAAGAAACCAGAACAGCGCATTATGTATAAAATTCATGATCGGCAAGAAGCTCCTCAGGATTTCGAGCAATTATCTGCCTGGATCCGACGACACTGGTGGTAACACACATCTTAGTTTCGCGTCGGATACATGTGGGCATTATGGCAAGACCGGTTTATAAATTTATAAGATAGTGACAGATGAGTTGAAAAAGGCAGATGTCCAGGTATAGGAGATCTCTGGTATAGAGGAAGAGGGCTGCCTATTTTGCACCTTTTGTTTTAATTTTACAGTCTCAAACAGAAAAACCTAAAATTCAAGATTTTTTGGATAAAGTGGTAAAATAGAAATTTCGGTTAAAAATCCGGAATTTTTCTAGATCTCGGATGACGAAACGGAATTCTCCGTTGAATTCGCTCAATTTAGCTACCACGCCGATTCTCGCTAGATTCGAGGTGGTCGGAATTTCACGCTTTTCTCGAGGCGCAGTGCCTGATGACAATACGGTAAGATAAGAAGATGCCACATGGCACCTCAAAAGGTGTGACACTTGGCATAAAAGGAATGGCTCACATTGAGCCACATGGTGGCATGATTTTATGGCTCATATTAAGCCATGTGGGTGGGATGTATGTCATGTTATGCACTAAATGTTAAAACTGGAGGAAAGCTGAGAGCTACAGAAATTGGCTTGAGGAAGGAGGGGAGGAAACTTCCTCCTATGTGACTCACACGTTTAAGGCTCCAAAAAGAGGAGAGAAATCCAAAAAGGGAGAGAAAATGAGGAGAAATGAAGAGAAAATGAGAGGAGAAAGGAGAAAAAGGAAAGAAAAACAAAAGTAAAGAATAAAGCAAAAGGAAGGGAAAACGTGGAGAGGAAGAAAGAAATTGGATGCAGAAGGCTTTGTTCTTCATTTTTAGAGAGAGAACGTCTTCCTTCTCTCTAGATTTGTAGGCTTATCCGACCATCCTCAATTCTTTCAGACAAGAAGGGAAGTGTTCTATACGGAGAGGACAACGCGTGGAACCCGAAGCCATGGGAGTTTCTTCAACTTCCAAGAGGTAGATACATTTCCTACTTAGTTTATTTTTAGCCTAAAAGGCTTTATAATGGTAGGGGCTTATGTGGGAGGCCAGTGAGAGGCCATGTGAATTAGTTCCAAGCCTGGACTATGCGGGGTATGGATTTCAGACCTATTGCATGACCGTGGGAGTTAAGGTTTACTGTAAACCGAAAGTTTCTAGATGTTGTGATTTGTCGATGAGATGACAATGATTGGAACCAATATGGTTCATGGGCTTGTGAAGGCCGTGAAGTACTTCGTTGAATGGTCCCAAGTCGAGACCTCGTTGTGTGTTATGGTCGCTTCAATAACATGCAAGCAAAGGAAATGTGATATCGATGTATTGATATGGTTTGCATGGAGGTAGATTATATATAAATTATAATTATCCATGGTGTGTAAATGTTCTATGTAAAGGTTCATTCATGCATGTAACATGAGGAAAATGCATTGGCATCATGCATTACGATATGCACGGTCACATCGCGTCAGGTCGGGTGTGGGTGCAGGGTATGGTTTATTTACCGCAGGAGGAATGGGCTTCGAACTGGAAAACGGACAAAGCCCAAGGTAGAGTATCACGAGAGTGTAAAATGATCAAAATGATAAATTACATGTTTCGCGGAGTGTTGGGTAGACCACCTTCCCCCTGTGGTGAAAAAGTCCAATCAGCTTATTCACTAAGTTAGACATGAATCCTCACGATGCAAGTTCGTGGAAATGTTGAAAAGGCGTATAAGGCCCTACTTGTAAAACCCGTAAACTATGGCCCACAAAATAAAGGAAAGAATCAAAATCAGTTTTGATAAATAAATTGGAGGGTTTTCCAATGGTTTAGTCAGTAGGTGACTGGTTTTATTTCACATTTTGCATTCTGTGTGAGGGAGCTCATTGGACCTCAGTGGTGAGCATGAGGGGTCGCATCTCATGCATGATATAGACATTTCATATAAGAGTGAATAATTGTATGGAATGTGATTGATTGTTTATATATATGCCATTGCATATGCATTTTATGCTGAGTAACCAGAGGAAAACTTTCACTGGCTTTGCTCACCTTCTGGCTGGGACCCCTTTCGTACTGTGGACTATCCAGTGGAGACTCCGTGACGCAGAGAGGTATCTTTTGAGAAGAAAGCCAACATGTGGCTTTGAGTAAATATTTTGTAAATATGTATAAATCTTTTTGTAGAACAAGCATGAAAACTATGAGAATATAGTTGATTATTTTGTTTTATGAGTAAGGATGTATGGGCCCAAGAGGCTATTTTACTCATGTGTGTGTCGCGTAACACAAGACGCATATACTTCCGCAGTGTCGACGGTAGTCAACCCACACACCTGCTCGGGGCGCTACACAAAGACGAAGAATGAAAGCAAAGAAAAGATCCTAAATTGGATGCTTCAAGAATCAAGACCCCACCATTCTAAACACATCATCCAATCGAGAATCGAGATATCACATAACGTAGGAAAATCACGAAGATTTCTTTCATGGAAACAAGGGCTGGAACATCGTTATCACCGCAGTATGAATTCATTTTAATGTCCTTGCACCTATAGCTAATTCCGATCGTGGGATGAGAACCATGTTGATAAGTTTGTCAACTTATGATGGTGAATCATTGCCGGCGTAGTAGGACCGCAAGAGGTCGGAGGTATTACCAAGGTCGCCAGCACCAAGAATAAGAGAGCTCGTTTGGGGTATTTAAAAGCCAAAAGAAATTAGGGATTCATGTAGGGTTTTTTAACTCGATAAAACTGGCAAACTGGACCAGCCATTGGACACTGATAAGACCAAAGGCCAAATCAGCCCGATTTTAAATAAAATTAGAACCCAACCCGACCTTAGTTTTAGTTGGCTCGCCCAGTCATTGCTAACTCTATATAGTGAGCGTATGGAAATGTGGAATCTAATGTAATGATTGCTATCAGTCAATTATGAATAGCTAGTTCTTCCTCGCATGCTTGAGTCATCTAATCTTATGGCATGGTATTAGGACATGTAAATTATGATACATTACGTAGATTAATTAACTTAGATCATGTACCGACATTCCAAATTGATTCAGAGCATAAGTGTGAGACTTGTGTTGAGGCAAAACTAACCAAGTCATCATTTCAAAACATTGAAATACACACTGAACCTCTTGACTTAATCCATAGTGATATATGTGATTTAAAATTTATATAAACAAGATGTTGTAGTAAATATTTTATTACATTTGTTGACAGAGTACCCAAATATTATAAGTGTACTTACTAAAAGTAAGGATGAGGCGAGAGAAATTATTTCTAGCAAAACAGGTCAGAACTAAATACAACAAGAAAATCAAAGAGTTACTAAGTGATCTAGGGGTGAGTAAGGAATCAATTACTTGCTGAATGTTTGTGCTCAACATGGGATCATACACGAAACCACAACACCTTACTCACCACATAATCCAATAGAGTGGCTGAGCGAAAGAATTACACTCTAAAGGAAACGATGAATGCAATGTTGATAAGTTTTGGTCTACCACAAAACATATGAGGAGTAGCTTCATTTTGTTTGCTAATTACCTTTAGTCAAGGTACCTAAAAGAAAAAACAGAAGACTCAATATGAGTTACGGAGAGGACAAGAACCATCTTATAAATGCTTGTGATTGTGGGGATGTATGGTCAAAGTGGCAGTTCCTCCACATAAGAAGGTGAAAATCGGACCTAAAACTGTTGATTGCCTTTTCATTGGTTATGCACATAACAATACTGCTTATCAATTTCTTGTCCATGAGTCAAATATCCTAGATATTCACAAGAACACGTAATGGAATAGAGGAATGCATCATTCTTTGAAGATGTATTTCCATGTAAATTTAAGGAGGGGCCAGGTTCATCAAAACGTAAGTTGGAGACTATTAATGAAAATAGTCAAGATAAAAATGAAGATAATGAGGTTGAGCCTAGACGTAGTACATGAACAAGAATAGAAAAATATTTTGGTCCAAATTTTCTAACTTATATGCTCAAAGGGGAACCTCAAACTTATAAAGAAGCTATGAACTCTATAGAGGGTCTCATGTGAAAAGAGGCCATACATAGTGAAATTGATTCCATACTACAAAACCACACTTAGAAAATAGTGGATCTTCCACTAGATTGTAACCCTTTAAGTTCCAAATGGGTTTTCAAGAGGAAAAGGAAAGTAGATGGATCAATTGACAAGTACATAACAAGACTTGTGATCACAGCAGCAACAAACGTAATTAAAGGCTCCTGGATTATTTTGACATATTCCTCTTATGATGAGAATAACCTATAAAGATGGTGCTTACAATTGTTGCACTGAGAAATCTTGAAGTACATCAATGGATGTGGAAAACAACCTTTCTAAATGGAGAATTAGATGAAGAACCCATACGGAGTGTACCGAGTTTTTATGCACCATAACAAGAAAGAAAGTCTATAAATTGGTAAAATCATTGTATGAATTAAAACAAGCATCGAAACAATGACATGAGAAATTTGACAATGCTATGATGTCATAAGGATTTAAAATCAATAGATGTGACAAGTGTGTGTATGTCAAGGATACAGAACATGGATATGTCATTATATATCTGTATGTAGATGACATAAGCTTATTATCGACAATGATGATAAGATGATCATATCTTACTAAGAATATGTTGAATTTAAGGTTTGATATGTGAAAGACATGGGACTTAAGGACGTTATATTGAGAATAAAATCTTAAGAACATTATATGGACCCATTATAAGTCAATCACATTATGTTGACAAATATTCTGAAAAGTTTGATAAAGACACTTCTATGAATTACTGTAACACCCGCTAATGTAACACTACATCTAACAAGAATAAAGGAGGTTGTTTCAGCTTATTCGTATGCCGAATCTTCTATTCCCGCCGTAGGGAATTAGAGTTGTCTAACATTGTAATATTGTGGAATCCAAGAGGTCACTCCATGTGATGTGTCTAATTCTATCGAATTAATAGGAGCTATTCTCCAATAAGGGTGCGATTTAAAAGAGAATTGTAAGGTTGTGTCAGTTGGATCAATGGTTGATTGGTTTGAATGTTTTAAAATAAAAAGACACCAAGGGATTTAGGGTTCCACTCACTCCCGATCATGTAAGTCCCACCTCTTATTTTATAAACTCATCTAGGAACCATTGATAAACGGTCTTGATGGTGGAGGATTTATCTTTAAATGCCTTGGAAAATAAAGATGATCGAGAAATACTAAACACTTGTTCTCGCGACGAACCCTTAGCTTGCATTCATGATTGCCAACGTGTACCGAGGGGATATCTCAACACGTTGTCAAGAATAGGCCCAACTAAGGATTACAACTTTCGCACAAGTAATTAATATTACACAATCCATTGAAGATCAAAAGAGGAATCGAGGGACTATACCTTAGTCAGGGTGAGTTTCCCCCGTGGATTCCCAGCGGTAAGGGTTTAGAACTCCATAAAACTTATAAAAACAATTATAATTAAAGAGCGATTAATCGCAAAAATAGTGACCTTTGGAATCGTGACTAATTAAAACCGAGAAGGATGAATAGGGAGATATTGGGATTTGAAGCAAGATAAGTATCACGAAAAGATTACAAACGCTTGAATCTAAAACTTCCAATATAAAAGAAATCTTAAATCTGGATCTACAAGTTCCCACTCAAAAATGGAGAGAAAACTCTTCTCCTTTCAAAACCTAAACCCTAGAAGTAAAAAAACTCCCTTTTACTTGTGTCCTCTTCCTTTTATATCCCCCTCCAATGTGATTTTCCCATTTTGGTTCGTTGACAAGAGTACACTGCTGGCACGGATCGAGTTCTTGGACAACCGCGCACTTCCATGCGCCTGTACCGGTACATGTTTAAGTTTGTACCGTACAATTTCACCACCGTTGATTTTCACGTTGTACCGATATTGCCTGGGGTCAGACCAAGACAATATGTCCACCGCTAATTTTTCAAGCAAGTTGTACCGGTACAAGCTTTGGGCTTGTACTGCACAATATGTCCACCGGTAAGCCTTTGCTTTACTGAGTTCCCAGACTCTCACAATTGTTCACCCACATCCACAGTGTTTCATATTGGCTTCCCGAGCATACATCCTTGTGCATTTACGTTTTAAACCTGAAAGACCTGCACAAGTCTAAAAACATAGAAGAAATTAGAAGTACCTATTCTTATGCCAAATGTGGGTAAATTGTGACTTAGATGTGCTAAATTCTGCTATAATTATCACTCCAATGTGTATTCATCACTAACCCCCACTGTGATCTTGCTATCCCTAGCAAGATTTAGATCTGAACTACCTACTAGGTATGAAATCTCAACAAGGCGTTTCTGCATTACCAAGCTTTGCAAGAATCTTAAATAGCAATTGCGGAATAGAAAATATCTCACCCACTTTATATGCACCAAAGATGACTCATTTAGACCAACCACATTCTTACACACAAATGAACATTAGTAACAGTTACATAAAATCGTTATTCAAATACATGATTATGAATTTTAAGAAATGGCAGAAGCTCTAAGCAAAGGGACCGTGTATGATCGATATAAGGTAAGCAATCATATAACATAGAACACGAACCATCATGCATAATGTCAAAAAGAACAAAGAAACATAAGTAGAATCAAAGAGGTCTTAAAGTTTGTAATGACCGTGGGCTAAACGAAAAAAAGGTAAGGATCAAAAATGTGTCGGGCATACCATGGCTAAGGTCTACTAAATTCGATTGCCAACACCACCCTAGTCTAGTTGTCAACACAACTATGTATCGCCCTCATCCCCATCAGAAGAGAACAGCGCCCCGTCCACACACCATCTAATTTTCCGAATCTCCTCTAACTCGAGAAGTAGCATCCGCCATCGCCGGCTCTCCCCGAAAAAATGTGGCTCAAGCCCTCGAGACGTCGATCCAAACAAGCCTCGTCCCAAGAATGCAACTTGAACCACCCCTTGATTCGCCGCTCCATCCTCTTCAAAGGCGATGTGCCTGATGGTGCCGGGTCGTGGATGAAGTAACCCAGAGGAGGTAATCGAAGGCACCGAGGGTCGAGAGGGTCGAGGTCTGCCGATGCCGCCTTGCTCTCGCCTCGCCTTATTTGTGATCACCCCACTCTAGGTAACAACTCTCTCGTTTCTTAACTGCTCTCACATCCCCGCTTCCACAATACTAGTCACAAGTGAAGGAATGGAATATGCCTATTTGCTCACTTTAATAATGGTAAGAAATCCCTCTATCATGCACCATATGACTAATGCATAGTCAATCGCCTTCCATCATAACCTCGTGACAAAACCGAACTGCTCTTTATTTGGGATTCTCATTACCCTTATGCTCAATCCTATTGTGAATGATCTTGTTCATCGCATGTATTCTCGGGTTTGAGCTCAGAACGAATTCTTTTTTCACAAATCCACCTATGGGCACATGGTGCACATAGCCTCGCGAACAATCGGGCATCGAAATCGCATACAGCCCCGAGTGGATATGGTCGTCCGAAACTGGCCGTAGCGACATAGTGTAAGGTATGTGCCATCGTTTGTTACGACGGTCGCTTCCCATCACCGGTCTCCAAATACGCGCTTCAACCCGCTTGATTTTCTTCAAGTCGTAGAACTCCAACTACTGAGGGTGGCATCCACAAACCCTGTGCACGGCGTAGCTATTCTCGCTCCCGATAATCCCGATGGATAGAAATATAAAACGCTTCCAAATTCTTAACACCCTCTCGCAAAGGGAAAACCCCCATTTGCCATCAACGGGTCCATTTTTCGTGCTCTCCCTCATAATCCTTAGCAAACATAGCCTCTATCTCTTCATCATCACTGTCAGATAATTCTTCACTTTCCGAAGAGGATACAATTCGTTTTCCCTTCCCCTTCTTGACCGACTGGGAGGCATCAGATTTTCGCTTCTTCGCAGCTTGTTCCATAGAGGAACTGGATGCCTTTCCTTTCCCCTGAAATATTCTTTAGAACGCGCTGCGGAAATGGCAATGATAGGCAATAACGCTCCGTATGGCCCAGATATAAATCATCATATCCCAAAACTCCTGCCTCGGCCAGCGCTGGCCGGGCCTCGGTGGGACATCGTATAACAGTCTCGGCCTACACCGACGCCAGACACTCCCAACCAAAGAACGAGTAACAATATCAACCAACCAACCAAACAAATCCATGTATAGCCGAGCAGATCAACAATGCTAGTAAAATCTTGTGTGGTTTAACACTCAACACCGACGCGCAGCAAACAATCCGAATCGAAATCGTAAACTTTGCGTGGGAGCAACCTGATCTGGGAATGCCAGATGGGGCTAAACTAGCTTAGGGCCTACTTGTGGGAAATGGGAAAAAGCATATGGAAAATGAAGAGGCGCCAAATTTTTTTGGCTTAAAGCCCTTTCGCCAATTCAATCGATTGCATCGGTGACATGTTTAAGTTTGTACCGTACAACTTTCGCCACTGCCATTTTTGAATAAGTTGTACTTGCATAACTTTCGCCATCATGGTTTCTGGAAGAAGTCAGCACTCCACATATTTAAGTCACACTTCCAGATAACTGCTCCCAAACCGATTTTATTTTTATTTTTATTTTTAAGCAAAGGGGGTTGATGTATAATTTGACATTTCAATTGCCTTTCATCCCGGGTTTTGGTCACATGTTCCCTTTTTCTGTTCGCATTCCACAACTGAATCAGATTCGTAGACTTGGTCATTGAATTTTTAGGTACCCGCAATCTTCCATAGGGTTTACAGTTATTCCACTGACTAGGGCTCCTAAGGCTCAAATTGACTTGGCAACTTTAAGCTCAAAATGGGTGCAAGGGAGGAGATAATACGAGACCGCAGGTATGCAAAGAAATAATGGCCTCTAATCATTTTCCAATTATGCAAGAGATTCCATAAAGACTAAGGATGATGAAGTTAATACGACGCCTAAATCGATGCACAAACTAAGCAATAATAGGCATGATCGGAGAAATTTTGACCATAAGTCTGTGGTTTGTGTGAGCAGTAAGGTAGGTAGAATGCAAGGGGGGACAATCCACAGAAGAACACAAAGCTTGTTGTGTGTGCTTGTTAAGATGTACATGCGATAAGATGATGTGGAGAGTGTATGAGATCAAGCGGGTATGCATACAAGGTGTAAAACATAATGTTTCGAAGAAGCAAATTTCTGAAAAATTTGACCCACGAACATATAACTAGGGGCAACAGAAATACGTTCAACCAAAGAACACCTACCCTCACAACAAACAAGCATTGTCCTCAATGCATAGAAACTAAGGGTACTCCCACAACATTGAGGGGTGAGAGAAACAAGAGCCCCACGATTTTTTTTATTTTCTATTTTATTGCAAAGCAATTGAAGTAAAAACAATAAAAATAGAAAGCAAGAACAAAAATAAAATCAAAACTATATACAACAAAGTGGAGAATGAGGTTACTTGAGAGTCGGTAGAGCTTGGCCCACTAAGTCCACAAGAGATGTTCGTGAGGAGAGAAATGCTCAAGGAATGGCTCGAGGCGCACATTCACCTTGAAGGAGTTTTCGTTGTCCGGATTTTCAATCTCCACTACTCGTGATGGATAAAAACCACCTTAACGATGAATGGGCTACCAACGAGCGGAGCTTCCCGAAGAGATGCAACGGAGTCGAGAAGCAAGATTTCTTCTGGACGTCTGGAAAAGTTTTCTCGGGCAATTAGATTTGTCATAATAACTCGAAATATCTTTGTAAATTCGAGCTTTCATACGACTCTCTCCAGCTTCAAGTTCATTTAGCTGCATTAAGCGCCTGCTTACCCGCTTGGAGTTAGATCGCACTAAAAGTCTTATCAGCCCAAGTAGCTTCCTATGGTTCCATCTCTAATGGGTAAAATGGCAAGCCGTATAAATCCAGCCTGGAGACATACTAAGAATGCTTTTAAAGGCAAGACGTAGGCCCGTTAATAAGACGGAGAGACCAATCTTTTCGATTCGGGGCAACCGTCTTTTCTAAAATATGTTTTATCTCCCTATTAGCTAGTTCAGCTTGACCATTGGTCTGTGGGTGGTAAGCCGTTGATACCTTATGGGTGACTCCATATTTTTTTAATAGATTTTCAAAAGATCGATTGCAAAAGTGGAGTCCACCATCACTAATGATTGCACGAGGAGTTCCAAAACGAGAAAAAATATGTTCCTTTATAAACTTTAAAACGACCTTATGGTCATTGGATCTCGTTGGAATTGCCTCAACCCACTTAGGACACGTGTGAATAATGATAATAAAATGTAGATGTTCCATAAGCAGTGGGGAAAGGCCCCATGAAATCTATACCCCAACAATCAAAAATTTCAATAATTAAAATTGGGGTAAGAGGCATCATGTTTCGTTTTGTGACCCCTCCTAGTTGCTGGCATTGAGCACAAGTTTTGCAGAAATCAAAACAATCCTTAAATAAGGTGGGCCAATAAAACCACCAGAAAATTACCGCTTTTCGGGCAGAAATGTCCTACTGTGCTTCGTAATGGCAAAAGTTAAAATCCTAATCCAAGCCATCATTAGGCAATACACATCTTCTCATTATTTGACTGACAAGATTAAAATAGATAAGGATTATCAAAATAGTATTTCTAATATCTCGCCAAAATTTTCTTTCACAGAAGCCCATCGAGCCGAATTCGCCGCTTACTAGGTGGGCTCACAATGTCAGCATACCACTAGTAATCGCAAGAGCAAAGAGTTGCTCATCCGAAAATCTATCACCTATGGGCATGCCATGAAAGTTGGAAGCTGGAACTAATCGAGATAAATGGTCATCGAATTAATGCTTCAACCCCCTTTATCTTTAATGGTCAAATTGAATTTCGGCATAAGAAAATCCACCTAGTTAACCTGGTTTCGTGATCCCGCTTAGAGAGCAAGTACTTCAAAGTCGATGATCCGTGAAAGATGGTTACAGGAGCCAACAATATATGACCTAAATTTTTCAGCAAAGACAACAAATGAAACTCATTTTCCGTGGTCGTAGGTTACCGTAGCGTAGTCTAGTTATCTTACTAGCATAGTAAAATGACAAAAGCCTTTGCCTTCCCTCCGGGTCCCAACACGTACTCCTATGGCATAATCACTAGCGTCGCACATGATCTCAAATGGAAGGTCCCAATTAGGGACCGCATGATTGCGGTGACACTAGCATGTTTTTGAGCTAGTGAGCTAAAGGTCACAAGCTTTCGTGACCATGTGAAAGTGGACATCCCCGTGAAGCAAAGTACATGTTGGGCCTGGATATGACTAAAATCTTTATAAACCTTCTATAAAAACCAAAGATGGCTCAGAATGACCTTTAAGGTCTCTAACAATACAACTAGGAGTAGGGAGGCTGGAAATCGGGCTCAACTTTTGGCCTTATCAACTTCGATTCCATCTTTGATACACGCGGCTCTAAGACAATTGTGTTACCATGAAATGGCATTTTTCCCAATTTAACACAAGATTTTTTCTCTTGACACCTCTCCAAAACTTGATGTGAATTCTCTAAATGCTTCCTCAAATGAGTCACCAAAAACCGAAATCATCCATGAAGATCTCCAATATGATTTCTATCATGTCACCGAAGACTCCACTGCGTGCATCGTTGGAAAGTTCCGTGCATTACAGTCCAAAAGGTGCATTTTCCTAAAGGCGAAGGTACCAAAAGGGCAAGTGAACGTAGTTTTTCGATCTTCCAAAGCATCTTTAACTTGATTGTACCTTGGCACCCATCAAGAAAACAATAGAATTCATGCCCCGCAACTCTCTTCTACTGATCCGGACCACAAACGGAAAGAGAAATGGTCTTTCCTAGTACCCGCACAGTTTCTATAATCTATGCACAATTCTCCATCCCGAGGTGACAATGAGTAGGAATGAGCTCATTATTTTCATTGGCTACTACCGTGACCTGCACTCTTAGGAACTACCTCGTGTTGGACTAACCACTTGCTATCCGCAATGTAGATAACCCCACATCCAAGAGTTTTAAAACTCCTTCTTCACCACTTCTCTTCATTATCAGCTCAATCGCTCAAGGCTTAGAAGGTTTAACATCCTCTCTCTAAGTGAATTTATATGTGCAACATCAAGGACCAATTCCCTTAATATCTCGTGAATTGTCCAAATTCTAAAGCAGCTCGTGGGCTTCACATTTCCAAAAGTTGAGTTTCTTGAGTCAAGTCTAAGGATGAAGATATGATTACTGGAAAAGTTTCCTCCCCCCCTAAGAATGCATATTTGAGGATGTGTTGGTAAAGGCTCTTAGTTCAAGCTAGGTGGCTTCTCCTCGAAGGCAATATCTTATCCCCATTTGGTGGCAAAGGTTCAAATTGTGTCCACCCATTAACGTCCAATACATCTTTATGCTCGATTAAAGAGTGTAGAAACTCTGACTCCAGTGTGGTCACTTCCTCCTTCCAACTCGGGCTGACCAAACATGACTTAAGAGGATCATCATATGAGACATTATCCAGGTATTTTTGTACCACGGAATCAACCATGTTAATTTCACAAATATCTTCTTCATCTCCCCATTCCTTTAATAACATTGAAAATATCTGACACATCAAGTGTTACCAAACGATGCTAGCTGGCTAGCCTCCCTACAATGTATAATGGCATTAGCAGTTGCTAAGAATGGTCGACCAAGAATTACTGAACCGAAGTTCCTTGATTCACATGTGTTGAGTGTCAAGCAGACAACAAAATCCATGGTGGAAGTAAAATTTATCCACTGTAAATTAAAACATCCTTCACTATTCCCTAGGAATTTTTAAATTACTTGGCCAGCCAATTGGAGGGTGATATTGGTTGGCTCTAATTCTCCTAACCCTAGGTCCACATATATACCGAAAGGCAAACATTAACACTTGCCCCTAAGTCCACTAAAGCATGCCCTAACTTTGAATTTCCCACTACCATAGAAATAGTAGGGACTTCGGGTCTTTGCATTGGAGGCAAGTTGCTCTCGAATTAGTGAGGCAGATTGCTCGCCAAGGAAGGCCTCCTTTGTTGAGCACTTTAACTTCCTTTTACCGTGCACAAACTTTAAAATTTAGTATATAGATGGGGATTTGCTTAATGGCATCTAACAAGGGAATGTCTCGCCACTTGCTTGAACAACTCATAAATTCCCCAGCATGGTTATTCAATTTCTTCGTGCTCTCAATCTATGTGGGTATGGAGCTGGAGGGATATGGGTGGACTTGTCTTCCTCTGGGTGATCATCAAATTCATTTGTATTAGGGACATGAGGCTTGTCTGATATTACATCTTCTCTAACCGATTCACTTTGAGACTCTTGTGATGGTTCCTTGGTTGAGTTTGGTTTTCATAACTACCTTACCACTTCAAGGGTAGTGATGTACTCTTTGATAGCAGGTTCAAAGGTAAATTTCAATTGGTCCGAACTTCCTACACTATTTTGCCCTTGTGGATTTTGAATGGGCTGAAGATAAAGTTTCCTTTTTCTCTTGTTGAAGGCTACCTATGGACGGTTAACTTATTGTTATCCGAGATCTCACATCATTCAGAAAGGCCGGAGTTTCAGGTTTCAGGGATTTGGTTGTTTGTAATGAATCGTGTTACTATGTCCTCTAGACTTCTCTTTATGAGGAGGTCGGGTAAGTACCGTGGAGTCATTCCCTGGCCCGGGGATGATGACCTTGATTAGAGTTTCCTCAAATCCTCGGGGGCCTGATTCTGAAACGGAGGATTTGAACTGGGAAACTTTGGTTTCATAATGGTAAATTGGTTGCTCGGGTGTGTTATGCGCTCTCATTTCTCCAAATTAAAATTAGGATGCTCTCGCCCACCCAGATTATGTTTCGTAGTATGGGAATTGGAAGGTTTCTAGTAGTTAAGGGCTGGGCTTGCTCTATTTGAAACGGGCTCCCTTAACTTGGAGGAAGATTTGGGCATTTAATGGTTACGTGTGTGTGGTCATCGATATAATGCATGGCTCCTCTACTCTAAGTCCATTTGGTACCGAGGGTAATGAGGCACACTAGTTACCTGCTCACCTTTTTCATCTCTATGGCCTCTAATTCTCGTTAAATTGGCAATTTTGTTTGCAACTCATCACTTCTTCTTAGTGATAATTCCGCCCCGCGATGTGCTATGCACTTAAAGGTTCATGGAGGTGTTAGCCTCCCAAGTTCGAGCATTCGCTATAGTGTCAAAGAGTCGATTGCTTCAGCACTCTTTCATAGAATTCCTACGTTACTACATCAACTGGATGGTACTTTATTATTCAGGATAATCCTGGATGAAAGTATGCATATATTCGTCCTACATCCAATCCATGGTGAGGGAGGCATGGAGGAGATCCTTATCTTTCCCATACCAAGGGGTTCACCCGGGCTTTAAAAGTTCAATTGCTCGCATGAGGCATTGGTAATGCGGCAGAGGGAAAACTGGTCGAGGAATTCGCTCCGCATAAGCTTTCCTGGGGGAAGATCGAATTAGCTTCAAGGAATGAAACCAAATTTTAGCTTTCTCCTTAAAGCAAAAAGGAAATAAACTAGACAGATTATGTGGAGGGGTGAGTTTAGTAGAAAGAAATGCACCGGCAAACATCTTCAAAATCTCTCATGAATGAATATGGTTCTCGTATTCGAACCCTGATATAGTTGTGTAAGACTGATCATTTCTTGACTTCATTAGAAATTGAGTGGCCTCTTCAGGAAGACGAATGCAAGAATTGGCTGTAGTCCTTTGAGGCTGTATAGATTCTTAATGGTCCTCTCACATTTAGGTAAAGGAGCAGGGACCTCTATATTGATTTTGTCGGAAGTTAACATTCCCTCCTACTACCTAAGCATCGGGAGTGTAGCTTCTAATTCGTGGTTTGGAAGGTTCACTGAGTCCTTCAGGGTTAACAGAATCCTTGAGTATGTTCGTTAAACGTAGGTTGTCGATTACTGTGGTGATCCATTTGAGGTATAATGTTATCTTGAGACAATTGACTCATTATGATTTCTCAGAATTTGTGAGGCACTATTCTTATTTAGACGGCACGTCATCAGAGCCCAAACCGATATGCACTACACTCTATCTGGCCCAAGAAATACCCACCGAGATTTCCAACTAAAACAAAACAAAAAAAAATGGAGAACGCATCGGGATTTGCAATGCACTGTAACCACTCTCTAGCTTCTTCAGATCAACTCGGCACGCTTATCTCTTGAACGGCGCCAAAAATGCTTTCTGGCCCTTATTCGTATGTCAATTTCATTCCCGGTTTAGGAATTACGCTGTTCAGCATTGTAATACTGTGGGAATCCACAGTCATCTCCACAGGAGTGGTCTAATTTCATCAATTATCAGGAGCTATTCTCCAATAAGGGTATGATTTGGAAAGATAAATTGTAAGGTTGTGTTAGTCGAATCGAATGGTTGATCGGGTTTGAATGTTCTTAAAATAAAAGACAATCGTCGATTTTTAGGGTTCCACTCACTCGATCATGTAAGTCCCACCTCTTATTTTATAAACTCATCTAGGAAACCATTGATAAACGGTCTTTGATGGAGGATTTATCTTTAAATGCTCTTGGAAAATAAAGATGATCGAGTAATACTGTGTTCACTTGTTCCTCGCTAATACGAACCCCAATTGCATTCATGATTTGCCACAACGTGTACCGAGGATATCTCGTTAACACGTTGTCAAGAATAGGCCCAACTAAGGATTTACAACTCTTCTGCACAAGTAATTAATATTACACAATCCATTGAAGATCAAAAGAGGAATTGAGGGACTATACCTTAGTCGCAGGAGTTTCCGTGGATTCCCAAAGGTAAGGGCTTGTGAACCCACAAAACTTATAAAACAATTATAATTAAAGAGCGATTAATCATAAAAAACAAAGACCTTTGGAAATCGACCACTTGTAAACTAGAAGGATGAATAAGAGATATTAGGATTTAAAGCAAGATAAGTATTTCACAAAGATTACAAACGTCAATCTAAAACTTCCACAGAAAAGAAATCTTAAACTGGATCTACAAGTTCCCACTCAAAAATGGAGAGAAAAACTTTCTCCTTTCTCAAAACCTAAACCCTAGAAGTAAAAACTCCCTTTACTTGTGTCCTCTTTTATATCCCTCCTCCAATGTGATTTTCCATTTTGGTTCGTCGACAAGAGGCCCTCGTACCTGATCAAGTTCTTGGACAAACTCACTTCCATGCAATTTCTTGTAATCAGACATGTTTAAGCAGCCTGCATAATTTCACCACTGTTGATTTTCAAGCAAGTTGTACCGATACAAGTTTGGGTTGTACCGGTACAATATGTCCACTGCCACTTTTCAAGCAAGTTGTAAATTTCAAGAGAAAGTTAGTCAGACTGTACAAGTCTTGGGTTGTACCTAAGACAATATGTCCAACGGGTAAGCTTCCTTTGCTTTAACACTGAGTTCGAGACTTCGCTAATTGTTCACCCACATCCACAAAGGTTTCATATTGGCTTCCGGCATACATCCTTTGTGCATTTACGCTTAAACCCGAAAGACTCCGCACAAGTCTAAAAACATAGAAGAAATTAGAAGTACCTATTCTTATGCCAAATGTGGGTAAATTGTGACTTAGATGTGCTAAATTCTGCTATAATTATCACTCCAATGTGTATTCATCAAGGGTGTTTCTCATGTAGAATACTCTAAAGTAATAGGCAGTCTGATGTACCTATTGAGTGATTCGAGAGAAGTGGTGGTACGCCAGATTCACAATATGTCAAGTTACGCAGAATATTCAATCCAAGTTGGAACATAAATGCCGAATTTAAAATTTTATCCTTAACCTAAATTAAGGATCAAGGCGCGCTTCTATAAAAAACCAAAGAAGGTAAACTAAACTTACCTCTTGTAGATCGATTCACAATCCTTCCAAAGTCCGCGTCTCGTTTATTCGATCTTCAAAGCGTGTCGCCTTTCCGAAGCGACCAATTTCTACAAGTATCCACAACGAACAAATAATGAACGATCTTGTTGAATGCTACTGTAAATTGCCTCTCAAAATGAAATTAGTATTTTTCTTTCTTTTCTCTCCGTTTGGTTATTCTTAGAGTAAAGATGACTACAACTAAAATATATATGTCTCACATATATATATCTATATAAGTCTGCTAGGGTTTTTGTCAAAAACTAATTTTTATTATTATATATTTAAAACTCTTTTAAATAATAACAATTTAAATTCAAATCCTTATCGATAAGGAAACAAATTTATATTATTATATTTAAAACTTTTTAAATACTACCAATTTAAATTCAAACTTTATCGATAAGGAAACGAATTTATATTATTATATATTTAAAACTTTTTAAAACCCTTAGCGTATTATTTCCTTATCCAATAAGAAAATATAACAAATTAATTATTTGTTATAATTTAAATCATGAATTTAAACTTTCAAATTAAATTCGAATTTAAATAACAATCCATTGTTATTTGTAATTTAAAATAATCTCATTATTTTAAATTACTACTGTAGAGTGAAAACCATAACTCAAGTATTATCTGCTCTTACGTGCGACCCTATAGGTTCAATTAACATTGGCAGTAGGCCTAAATCACATTTTGCTCCTACAAGTCATATGGCCTCAGCAAGACATTAATTACCCAAGTTAAATGAAAAGCCTATAATCCTAGACAACCTTAATATAGCTAATGACATAATCCTTTTGTCTCATGATATCTTGATAGAATATAAGGTGATGGACAAAGTCAACCTTGTATCGTTTCATCTTTGATTACCTGAACCCACTTAGATGACTAAACAAATGACATTGATCTCCATCACTCATTTGAGCACGGCCATGCATTTCTCGCCCCAATTGTCGAGGGGACCCGTAGATATCTCTCTTATAACAAGAGGGACAAATTCCATCTTAATCGTCATATCTCACTACATAATTTTATTATGTTCAAGTATAACCTTATAGTCATCCGATTAAAGACAACGTTTGATTATATCAAACACAATGTTCCTTATGTCAGAGAACTATACGATCTCGTGTCAAAGGATTTAATGACACAACTATTAGAGATTAACTTATGACTTGATCCATGTATTAATCTCAAGACGGGTCTATCCAATATTTGTTCTCAAATAAATAGATATAAATTTGATTTATCTCATACAATAATATTCATCCCAGAATATCAATCAAACTTTATAATTATCTTAATCTAATATATTCCCATAACAATAACCGAT
>JAEQBH010008696.1:0-103120 GCA_016808115.1 Tetrastigma voinierianum
GATCTCCTTCGACGGATATTCTCCGCCGGATCTTTCTCATCGAATTTCAGGATCTTTCAATCTGGACTTCCTCCCATGGATCTTCCGCTTCTGATCTCTTCCGGTGGATCTTCTCAAACGGATCTTCTTAGTCGGATCTCTTTCGGTGAATCTTCTCAGTCAGATCTCCTCTGACGGATCTTCTCAGTTGGATTTTCTTCGTCGGATCTTCTCTAGCGGTCCTCAATCCGATCACATCAACTCCATCATGGAACACCTCGAGTGGGTCACATCGCTGCACGATGTGAATAACACGCTTTTATAACAAGCTTGATGTATATAACCTATATGCTCCCGCTTGAGGGGGAGTGTTGAGATTCATAGGATATTCTTAGAATATCCTCTGATTTATTCCCTGAGATATTCTTAGAATATCCTATCCTATGGTTTATTCCATTCTTTTGTATATATGTAGGTGTCTCTATATTATGTAATATTGATTCACTCATTCATTTTCAATAAAAGCATCATTTTCTTATATTTCTTCACACTAACAAATAGGAAACGGTGGTGGAGGTGTAAATAGTTAAATGGTCAAGGGAGTTGAAATCTTAAATTTGTGAGAGCGTTCAATGATTAGGAACTAGATATGGTTGTGAACCTCTTAAGTGCTTTGCATAAAGAGTCGGTCAACTCAGAGATGGACAAAGTTTCATGGAAAGGTGCAAAAGGTGATTGTTTTTTAGTGCGGGAAGCTTACAAAGTGATACAGCCGTGCTTAGGCTCTCCCTTGCTAGATAAGGGCATTTGGATGCCTTGTGTCCCAACCAAAACAGCCTTCTACGCGTGGTAAGCAACTTGGGGCACCGTTCTCACCCTTGATAAGTTACAAAGGAGGGGATGGCAACTTCCCAGTAGATGCTATCTTTGTGGTTGCATAGAAGAGTCGATTCACCATATCCTGTTGCACTGTTCTATTGTAAGCTCACTTTGGGAAATTATTTTTACCTTAACGTCCATTGGGTCTTTCCCAAGATTGTTAAGGAGTCTATAATCAGGTGGAAGGGGAATTTTGTGGGTAATAAGAGAAAGAAGACTTGGAATTCTGTTCCTTTGTATATTTTTTGGTCCTTTTGGAAGGAGAGGAACTGTATAACATTTAAAGATGGGACACTTGCTGTACATAGATTAAAAAAAAATTCTTTTGAGTTTATAATTTGTGGAGTTGGAATAGGATGTACTTAGAGAAGAGACATCTTCTCTTGTAGGTTTTTTGGTGTGGTTGGCCTCCAACTGAGGGCTAGTGAGGTTTTTTGTGTTTTCAGCCCCCTTTTTGTTTTTTTGGGTTGTCTTGTATGCTCCTGTATACTCTGGCTTTTTGGTATTATATCCTGTGCTTATTTATCAATATATATATATATATATATCATCAGTATATTACACATGTATTTTTGCATACATGCGTATTGTTTGACATTTAAATAGTGACCCTTCATACTGAAATGGTGTTTTATCCTCTCTTATATCCAAAAGAGGATTTCTGAGTAGGTCAAAGCCCAGGACTACATAAAACAAAGCAGTGGCTACATTGAATCCTTCAATATGGTTTCGCCCGTCAACCCAGTGGTATGCTGAAAATGACTGATACTTCATGGTATCACGATTATGCCTATTAGTTTGGTGGGATGCTTGTACAAGCTGTTGGGAGAAGTGCTACCCAAAAGGCTAAAGAAGGTGGTGGGTAAAGTTGTGACTTCACAAAATGCTTTTGTTGAGGGGAAACAAATTCTGGGATGCGCTAATCGCTAATGAAGCCATAGAATCGATGTTGAAAAGGAATAAGAGATGTTTTCTGCAAACTAGACATAGAGAGGTCATGATTATTCAAATTGTGATTTTTTTTTTCATTTGTGATGCATAAAAGGGGCTTGAGGGAGAAGTGGACAGATTGGATAAAGCGGTACATTTCTATTAGGACTGTCTTTGTTTTGATTAATGGTATGCAAGTTTCCACAATACTAGGGATTAAGATAAGGAGATCCTCTTTCACCTTATTCATTTGTGATTGGGATGGAAGCTTTAATAGTCTTATAATAAAGCAGTGTTAGGGGACATTTATCTGGCTGTAGGGTAAAGGGAAGAGGTGAAGGACCCAAATCGCCCACTTTCTGTTTGCAAATGATACTCTTGTTTTATGTGAGGACTCCGAGGATCAAACGGCTTATTTGAGCTAACTATTAATGCAGTTTGGAAGCCTTGTCAAGGTTGAGAATTAATTTGGACAAAAGTGAAATTTTACTGGTGGGAAAGGTAGAGTATATAAAGAGTTTAGCCCTTGAGCTTGGTTATCAAGCGGTAAAGGGTGCTCTCCCTTCCTCATGTTTGGGGCTTCCTTTAGGTTCTCTAGATAGATTTGTGATGGCGTGGGATAAGGTGAAGGAAACCTTTCATAAAAGGCTAGCCTTGCGAAAAAGGTAGTTCTTTTCTAAAGGAGGGAGAATCACTCTCATCCACTTTACCCATCTCTCATGTCTTTGCTGCAGATACCAACAGTGGTTAGATTAAGGTTAGCCAACCAAAGGGGCTCTTAGACATAGCTTTGGAAAGGAAGTCTCATCTAATAAAGTGGAAGATTGTCTTTCTGATATAAGTGGAGCTTGATGTTAAGAAGGAGCAACTATTTGAATTACAAATGCGTGTTCTCTGTGGAGAATGGTAGAAGAATGAGATTTTGGAGGGGATAAGTGGTGAAGGTGTGGGGTTCTTCAGTGGAGGAGGGGGTGTTGGAATCTTCAATTCTCAAGGCCCTTAAATGATCGGGAGATGGAGTTGATCGAGAGGTTCATTCTCACAATACAAGGGAAGATGAATTTTTTTTTTGGTATGTGGAGGATAGGATGTTGCAGAAAGAGTCAAATGATTTGGAATTTTAGTCTAGTCTTTATGGGGTGCTTCAAAGAAGGAAAAGGTAGCCTGTTTCTAAGGAGAGCATTATTGTTGTTCTCTCTTCTGTTTTTAGTTAAGTCTCCTATGGGTGCTTCATAGAGAAAACTGTTGCCTCGCCGTTTCTAATGACATTATTGTGAAGTGGGACTCTTGTGTTCCTATGGAGGTGGGCTTTTTTGTTTGGGAATCATCATGGGATCCAAGTGTCGACTTTAATAAACCCAAGTAGAGAGGATGGTAGGTCGATGTTTTCTTTGTTGTGTAGAAGAAAAGTCTCTTTTGATCACTACATTTTAATCCATGACATTAGTAGTGCTTTGATGCAAAACCCAGCGACCAACCATGTTCATGTTTATGAACTATTTTGTGGAATCTTTTTTTGGCCATTACGGATTATAACTGGGTGTTTCCCTTACCGGTTTGCCAATTTCTCATTGCTTGGCAAAGTGCTAGTGTTTGGCAAAAAGCGAAAGAGAGCGTTTGGCTAACGGCCCCTCTTTGTATATTCTGGACACTGTGGAACGAAAGGAATAGGGCGGCTTTTGAGAATGAGACCCCCTCTATTCACATGATGAAATCTACTTTTTTGTTTACCTTGTGTCGCATTAAGTCAGATAGCGTTGTTAACTTAAATTTTTTGGGCAGGAGTTTCTAACCTGGCTAGGTATAGGTGAGAGTGTGTTTGTGTTCTCCTTGTACTCCTCTTGTGTACTCTTGGGAGCTTTGTGCTCATTTTTTAATCTAATACTGCTCTTTACCGATAAAAAAAAAGAAAAAATGTTTAGAACTATTTTGGTGATAAATTATATATCATCTCAACTATTCGATTTGTGGCATCCATCCTAAATTTATTATTATCAATCTCCTTCATGAAATGTTTAATTTTCTTCTAATGTTGACAGACAAAACAAAAGGCATCTTTACCATGTGAGTGACTGATGTTATTTCCATTTGTCAAATACAGTTGAAAGAAAGAGCAGAGAAGCTGAGCAATTGGAGAATGAAAGAAGAGATGATGGAGAAGAGGAGAGAGGCATAGAATGAACTTTTGCGGCAGCAAAGTTCTAACTGGATCGATGAACATGAACTAGAACAAAAGATACTGAATGCTACTGTTGATGTAGCTCACCTATAAATCCTTTCCAGTTCTTCTGAACACTCTGCTTGCCTTATGCCCATCATGATGATGCTGTAGAGAGAGCCTGGATGTTCAAACTTCAACTTCTTCCTTCACACCTTACAATTTGAAAAAAAGTGAATGGTATCATAAGCATGAGTTTTAGATTGAAATACTTCATTTGAAAAAAAAAATGATAAAATTAGTTTGAAACCAAACTAATTCCCAAAATAGTGCGCTGGTTCATTTAAAGATTACAAGGTGGCAAATGTCGGTCGCCCACGACAATGCAAGAATCACTATAAATTGCCAAATGCCAATTGAACTTTTTAAATTACCAAATACCGCTGTCATGGACTTGGGCAATTGCAATTTTAAAAATTTTAATTGTCGCTGTTTATGGACAACATCATTTGATATTTTTTAAATTCCTAAAGTCAAGTAAGACTTCTATTATTGTTTTTTTACATTGAAACTTATTTAAAATATTTATTATTTGATACAAATTACATGAACTAAATCTGATTCAAATATATTTGTTATATTATCATAAGAAATTATTTGTAATCATGACAAAAGCTTATTTATTCAAAATAATCAAAATATATTTTAAAATTTTCATAACAAGACATCCAAGGTAGATACACCCCACCCCCTGCTAGCGGCGCTGGTTGCCACTCCATAAATCCTCAAATTGCTACCTTTAAACCGACTGGTAAATTCCCGCGTCGTTCGTCGCTTACTTAACCTCGTATAAAATTTTTCCTTTTCAACTTATGATTTTCAAAACATCGACAAAGATCTCACCAGATAAATGACACGCTCCAAACTCAGATACACAATTTTACACCATATCAAATACGGCAACCAGTAACCTTCTTTTAAAAAGAGCCTCGGGCTCAACACATTTTCACAACTACACTATGTACATACATGTGCTCCATTATACAATTCAAAGTATTTCCTTACAAAATATTATTAATAACAACACTGTTACAAAGTCAGGAGAATCTTAATCTGCTCCAGGGTCCGTCATGCCTGTATCTGGAAAATAGTTTTTAAAATACAAAATAATGAGCTAAACGAGCCTTGAGGCGCTTTATAAATGTTTTGCTTTTTCTAAAACATCTCAAAACTCGTAGTAAAACTCTCTTTACAAGATATTTTCCGTAGTTCTCGCATTTACTTCGCTTTTAAAAGTTTCTAAAAACTTTTCATAAATCTCTTGCTTTAAAAAGTTTCCAAAACTCTTTATAAACACGAGTCCGCTCAACTGGCCATTTAAAATAAAACGGAGCCCGAGCTCAACCGCTTGCTTTAAAATCACCACGGAGCCTGGCTCAACCGCCGTTTTGAAAATAAACGGAGCCCAGCTCAACCGCTTACTTAAATGAAACACGGAGCCCGCTCAACCACCAAAGTGGTGGTTTTCAAAACTGTATAAATCATCAACCACTAGAGGCATTTCCTACTTACTATACCCTTAAATAACACCGAGTCTCGGGCATCGATCGCGTTACTATCGGACCTCGGGTCCTCACCCAGGTGAAAGGGTCCGCACACTCACTTCACCTTTTCGATAAATATGGTGGAATCGACCGCCCATCACCATAATCGCTTAACGCTAACCTTATATACCCAAAGACGCGTCACCTGGGCCTCCTTTAAAATGTCATGATGCATGACCTAAGTTTGCCGACCAGGCAAATCTAAAATGCATGAATGATATCTTAACACCACCGTGCACGTACGGAATACCTCTGACCGGTATGCTTGCTTAAGACTAGGGATTTTAGTTAGGCCTATTTTTGAAAATATTCTTTTTGCTTGCTTGCTTGAAATATGGTTTAATAATTCAAAACCATTTGCTTGCTTACTTGCTTGAAACATGGTTTAATAATTCAAACCATTACTGCAAGTAAATATGGTTTATAACTCAAAACCATTTGCTTGCTTGCTTGCTTTTTGAAATATGGTTTTTTTCAACTCAAAACCATTTGCTTGCTTGTTAAACTCATTACTTGCTTTTCAAACATGGTTTACAATCAAAATCATTAAATACCAGTGTAAAACAGTTTATAATATAATACACTAGTATTTGAAAAATAGGTTTAGAACACTCACCTCTTTGCTTACTAACCTGAAAGGCACGACTCCACACCGCTCGCTAAATTTCCCACACACTCAAAAGATTACTTCTGGCGAACACATTAATTGGCCCGTGTACTACGGCTTATGTAGGTACGCCACGCTTATCAGTTCCAATCTTATTTGAACCTCTCTTAATCATTTAGTAAGGTTCCTATACGATCGGTGTATGATTTTGGGCTTAACTATGCAAAACTACACAATTTGGGCATTTTGGGACACCGTGGCAACGGCATTCACCGCTCTGCATCGGCATCGATCCGCTCTATATGGTGGCACAGATCGCTTGCACTCCAAGACAGCAATCGCTTGGCTCGCTGCGGTACCGTACCACCCCGTTGGTACCTGCATCGCTCATAATTTTTGCCCAGAAATGCTAATTTTTGCATCTTTTGGTACCAATTCTCTTCATACAACTTCTATATTCCATAATACCTCAAGAATCAACATGGAATTCATCCAAAACCACTCCATAACACTTGAATTGGTGATTTGGAACCTCATATAACCAAACCCTAGGTGAAAATCCTATGAATTCAACCCAAGGTCCACCAATTCCTACAAAACCATATAAATAGGAGGATTCCATGTTTGATTTTCACCAATTGGGGTTTTACCCACATAACCTCAACAAATCTAGGGTTTGGGTGATCTTTTCCATAAAACCCTAGAAAAGAATAAATACCCCCCAACCTAAAACCTTAGGAATCCAAATAAATCTAAGGATTCAAGATGAAAACATACCTTTTGCTCCTCTTCTTTCTCTTTCTCCTTCTTCTTCCCTCTTCTTCCTCCTCTTCCTCTTCTTTCTCCTTCTTTCTCCCTCTCTTACTAAGTTGCCCCAGCTTTCAAATGAGAACAAAACTCGAAATTTTGGTTTGTCTTCCCATTTTTATAGTCTCACCCTTTGCCTTAATTACACATAGATCCTCGATCTCTTTAATATTTGAACAACTTATTATTTATACTTTGCATACTATCTTCTTGATTACACTTACATGTCCCATTTGATCAATTATAATTGTACTTTGTTCTAGTACAACATTCCGGGTTCATAAATTATCATTTCGCAATTTCATCTCCAAAATTACTACAATGGCACTTAGCGCATACGCCTCCTGCGCCATATACCGTACATCCTCTCGAGACTACGCACATAAGGTATTAAATCTAAATAAACTCCGAAAGTTTTATTTTAAACTATTTATATTTTTTTTTTTTTATTTCACAAGTTATATCTAGTTGTGTATATTACCATTTCAAAATAATGAATTATGGAATATCCAATGGAATTTTGCATGAAGCTCGATTATGACCTCCATGCATAAACCAAATCATATAAATATATAAAAAAATTGTATTCAAATATCAACATATATCAATGAGTCCCATAAGACGACGTCTTTATATTTCTCTTAGGACGACGCCTAGAATACATAACTAGTTGATCTATAGGGTCTCTTGTAATCTCAAATGGAGCTGATGGATGAAGTACTCGACGTATACGTGGAGCACAAGGTTGCCTAACTGGAAGTACATCCAACTCTGATACAAGGTCAATGATGGTGTCACCGATGGGAGGCAATGTAGGGGATGATAAAAGGTGAGATGATAAGGTGATATCTATTGTTATGGAGGGTGGCTCTGGCGACAACGGATATGGTAAAAATGTGTAAGTGTCTGGGGGTATGGAAGGTGATGTAAGTCCGTAGGTATAAGAATCTCTGGGTGATGCGGCATGGGGTGGTATCATAGGCAATACGACCAGGTGTACTATGACCTCCCTCACCATCTCGACCATGACCTCGCCCACCATCCGAGCCACCGACCTTACCGATCAACTCTCCTCCCTCACTCGAACGGGTCGTGACACGCATTGAGTGGATGACACCAAGGTCTAATGGATGGTCCATGTGATAGATGCCTCCCGATCGTAACCTGATGCGATGCTCTCTCCGATCTAGTTTAATCGATCTAGCAATATGATGTGTCAGACACTAAACCGTGCTAGCACCACGCGAGAGACTAGCTATGTCAACCATGACCGAGATATAAATGAACCAACCAAAGAATTATAGATACATAATCTATTGATTCAAATTTGGAAAACACTTTAGAAACACAGGACTCTAACTTACCAAAACCTGAGTAGTACTAGCTGTAGTATGGAACCTCATATCATCCCTATGGAGTGGTGGTGTCATAAAACGTCGTGTAATACGATGATACCACTGCATATATGGATCATGGAAGTCCATAATACCCACCATAAGGGGTGCAGTGATGATCCTACCCGCTCACGTATCCCATAAGGCAATGTATGGAGCATGATACGTCGCCCAATCTCTCTGGTGTCGTCCACGTGCATCCACTCTATGTAGCTGTTGCTCATAAGAGTAAGATGGAGTTATCTCCTAGTGTAGCCCAAATTGGCGCAAGAATCGCTCTGGACGATGCAACTCAACAGTCCCAAAACATATAAGTGGTGACATCAGTCCGTTAGATCTTCTCGGGATCAGCTAAGCAGATATCCGAAGTCGCCAACCAACCTCTTCGACGTATGACGCTATAAGACCTACACATTTACACTTGACGCCAAAAACTTTATGTGAATATGGAATGAAATTACTATAGAACCATACTTTTACATAGACCATTACCGAACAAGAGTTTGCATCTAGCCGATCTCGAGCATAGAGGAGTACAATGGATGGGTTATGCACCCGTGTCAAAGGTAATTTCCACCTACACCCCAATGGTATCGCTCGCTTTAACTCAATCGTAGGCTCAATTGGTAATCCATTGTCAACAAATGAAGCAGTCTCCATCGACATCGGGCATCGGGCTATCTTCATCATGGGCGTATGATCGATCAGATGTCGATATGCCGTTAGTCGCCCAAAATCGAAGGTCGCCCACGAAGCCCTCCAAGACCATAGTTGGATATAAATAAACAAAGTAAGCAACCTAATGATGTCTTGTGTATATGAATGCATGTAATAAATAAAATATTATACACCAGACGTTGTAATAATAACCGCTAATATCGTGTCTATGATCCAAGCCGCCCTGCAAGATAACTCGTGATAATACGATGCAAAGTTAGTACTGCACCACCCCAACTATAAGTCGCAGTATGTGTCAAATCTCGTAGTAGTGGGAGAAAACACAGATAAACATGCACTCCCTTTTTGTCCGCATACAAGAAGAATCCCAACAACGCTAAGATGAAACCACACGCACTTCGCTTTAAAGTGACCTCATCTGCATCAGATGTTGGGGTGGATAACTGGTCACATAACCACCGAATGGAGATAACGGATCCTCTGACAGCATTAGCGGGTGGGGTGACACCGGCATCTCCCCCCGCTCCACCATCGAACACATGTCCTAGTGATCACTGGTCCGCCGATACGGAGCTAAGGATGATAGCGCAACATCCCTGCGAACGCGGATTTCGTCATCTCTCCGACGCAATAGAAACGTGTGTGTCTCGGGCCGTCATCTCTCGACGAGACAAGTGATAAGTGGCCAATCAATCATGATGTGGCCCAAGCGGTGTATACCATGAAATCCCACATGACTCACGTATGGACGAATGCCTATATCCATCCTCCACATACGCATGAAGGCTTTTATATGCTGTGGAGGGTAGAGTACTTCTTGAAACTACTAGTAAAGAAGAAACTAAATTTATAATTGATTATATATAAATTACATGTTGCAACTGGTAATATTAATTGATAATTAACAAAATACAGGCTTGCTCAGATCTAGTAAGTAGGACCTTTTGTCCTGCCTTGCAATACCAAGACAGATGGATCCAAAGGATCTACATCATGAAGCCCTTTGAACGCCATATCTATAACAGATAACATGAAGCCAGTATAATTATTAATAAAACACATTGGAAAAATAGTATCATAGTCATTAATGCAAGTACTTCAATTACAACGAATAACAATTAAAATACACACATACATTTTAAAATACACATACATTCAGAAATAAGTGTTATACAAAGCAACTACAATTTCCCGAGGCAATTGCCTCACAAAAAAAAAAAAAAAAAAAGTGAGTTACTTCACATCTATCACCAAACTTGATTTCTATTCTTATAAGACCGCCGATTGTGACCCGATTGTTTGCATAACATGCATGTGATAATAGTTTTCCCTCCTAACGTCTGTTCATTTCATTATGCAACCTGTTGATTTAGAACGCCCACCGCTTCTATGCATTTATCGACTCAAGAGGGCAACGAGGGGACCATCATAAAGAGACTACTCATCTTCATTGAATATTGGATGAAACAAGCTTGCCCATGTATCATAGTATGACTGCGTAGTGTAGTAGCCTTGAACAAATAATCGAAAATCAACATATCGATGCTGACATGCTTCTATGATATGGCTTCATGGAAATCCATATATCAGTGTCTTTCTACATGTGCATTTTTGGTCATGTAAGTTGAGGCGCTGTGTTCGACCACTCTGACTTGGGATATGAAATCAGACCGTATGTGATCAGAAGAACAATTTCCATCGATCCAAATTCTAACAACACTGTACTAACTGAAAGCATCAACATATGGAGGAATTGCCTATTGATGCCAATCTATTATCACCTTGTTCTCTTGCAACAAAGTAATCGTTAAGGCGGAAAAAGTTGGGTCAACTCGTACTAATGCAAAGGAATGGTGTTACGAGCCCTTAAGAACATCAAGTAAATACCTCCGACATGTTGGTTGTCATTATCCCATATCTTCGACCTCCATCATGTGAAAGTACCCATAATCAAAGAATGCCTAAACTGTTGTAAGTTTTTCCATAACAATTTCTCCTAATCGTATACACTCAAGGTTGTGTACGCTAAAGCCGCTCAGATACCAAATTCTTTTCAAGAGTTTATCTGCTCGGTCATAAAATTGCTCGCAAGATGACTCATGCAAATCCTAAGGATGTAGATGGTGCACCCCAACCCAAGACGAGGATCGCCATTGTCGCCATAATACTGGATGTCCGTCGATATAACACAAACTCGTCCGTTGAGTTACCTGCTTCGATACATGCCAAGAAACTTCATCCCCAACTATCAATATTATCGCCTTGTAATGTAAGTCACTGAAATAACCGATTATTTCACACCCTTATAGCAATCAATAACGTGCCTTTATATTTTCCATACAAATGTGTACCATCAATATCGCACGACGACAATGTTCAAACCCTTCAATGATGGCTTGAATGACCGTAACACGCGTTGAATATTTTCAGTGTTTGACATATTAATGTCAAATTGCTTTAAATACAACACATCTAGGATTTGCTTGCTCTAAGGCCAAGAACTAACGTGGCAGCTCTGTATATGACTGAGAAAAGTCACCAAATAAGTTTCTAAGTGCTTTCCATCCAACGCCTTTTTGTATGATATTTCATATCTCCATTTCTCCATCACACTTGCTAGAATAGCAGCCGTAGTCAATGTGAATTGTGCCTTAATTATCGCCTTTATAGCGAACAACCAAGTTTGAGTCAAATTACCGATGGTCCCGCTTCAAGTAAGGATTGACACAAGTATGTCAGCCCTTTTATATTTGTTGGGATAAATAAATAAGCAAGTACCTTTCACAACCATTGTAAAACCCGAAAACGAATTTTTCTAAAAAGGGTAAAATGGTAATTTTGGTTGGAACCGAAATTTCTAGATCTCGATGATGAAACAGACTTCACCATTGAATTCGCCTCACGAAATTCAGTTACCCAAATAATTTCGCCTGATTCCTGTAGATAGTCGGAATTTCACGCCGAGGCAACTGCATCTGGGTGACACATGGAGTGGTGCCACATGGCATGACCATGTAGATGCCACATGGCACCTTTGGAGATGAACACATGGCATGATAGCCATGTGGAGTAGCAAGTGACACATGACACTTAAATTAATGAGAAAAGAAAAGAAAGAGGGGAGGATGAAATAGAAAAGAAGCAATGAGAGTGGGAGCAAACAAAAGAATTCAGTGGATAAGAAAGGAAGAAAGAAAATAGAGAAAAGAAAAGAAAATCAAGAAAAAGGGAAAAGGAGACATATGGCAAGGAGGGAAAGTGGGGGGAAGCTTCCCCACTTGACCAATTCGGTGGAAAAGATCAAAAGAGGGGAGGATGAAATAGAAAAGAAGGAGAAAAAGGAGGAAAATCGAACAGAGGAGAGGAGAAGGACAATGTAGCAGAAAGAGGGAGAAAGGGAAAGAAAGGAAAAAGAAAATTTTCCCTGTTCGACTAATAAGCTCGATCATCCAATTAAAGTCAGTCCACGCAATGAGAGCTAGTCGTGGGTACCAAAATCAGAGAGTTTCGTCAAAATCCAAGAGGTAGGGAATTTTCCTACTTGAGTTATTTCTACCCTAAAGGCCATTTAATGACATGGGTGTTCTCGGGTCAGAATCGGTCGTGGATTCACCATGATTTTGGGATTGAATATTGGAAATTTTGGGACTATTCCGGCAAATTCTTGACAGATTGAGGCTTGGTTTTGATCCTGACCGATGTCTTCGGCTTTGTTGTGTGTTATTGTCGAAAATGAATAAAGATGTCAAGCCAGGTGGTCCGACTAAATTTTCGGATTTTGTTATTTGATTTTGTGAGTCAGATTATGTAGTATTGCCGAAAATGAAGATTTTGGTCGCTTGTGTGAAAAATCATGTTACTATATGCTTGTTTGATGTATTGACATGAGATATATAGTGAATAAAAATTATATGTAGAAAATATAATTATCCATGATTTGGAGATGTTGCACGTAGCCCTCATTATGCATATAATACGATATGAGATGAAATGACATATTTGCATTTCATATGCACGGTAACAAGGCCGAGCCGTGTGTGTGCATGGTAATGGTTATTCACCATTCGTGAATATGTGGTGAGCTCCGAAAGTGGACAACATCCAAAATCGAGACTCCATAGCTATATATATATATATATATATATATATATATATATATATATATATATATATATATATATATATATATATATATAATATATGTGTGTGTGTGTGTGTGTGTGTGTGTGTGTGTGTGTGTGTGTGTGTGTGTTTGTTGGGTGGAGCAAGATGGGGTAGATCCCCCCCAAGGTGAAAGACCCAAATTCATTCGGGCCGTTAGGATACGACACCGACGCTAAAGATTCAAGAATATTGAAAAGGTGTGGTGCATCATACTAGAACTCCAAAATCCAGTGTCCCACAAATACATAATACACGGGATTTAATGAAATCAAATGAACATTGAAGGATTTTCCAATGTGTCTTGAGTTTTAAAAACAAAAAGATTTTGTTTGAAGAAAAGAGTCATTGGGTGAAACACCAATGACAAGTTTTCACACTAGGCATCAGGTGTGGAGGAGTCAACCAGACTCTAAGTTATGGGCATGAGGAGTCTTATCTCATTCACATACGAACATTCCAATGAAGGACTCGTATTTTATGTATGGAATGTGGTATGATGTGTGTGTGTGTTAGCTGCATGTGCATTTCTAGGGTGGGGAGTAAACTCTTGTAGTGAGAATTTCTACCGGCATTGCTTATCCTGGCAGGACCCTTTCGTATAGGAGTGTACATGGAGACGACGCTCCGATGAGGCCGTGATTATGAAGGAGGTCGATGTGTGGCCTTGATATTACCTTGTAAAAAGTGTTTTATATAAAAGAATTAGGGTTCAAATTCTTGGAACCATTGCCTAAATAGCCTGCATGTAATTATGGTAAGAAGGTCATGATCGAACTCTTACGAACTGTAATTAAGTGTTTTATTTTCATATTTTATATTTAAATGTGATGAATGGGTCCCGGTAAAGGGATGTATATTGGGGATATGGACAGATGGATCATGTGTGGTCATTACTTTTGTTGAGACCTTGGATGAGTTATGGTTATATTGTTATACAAATTATATGTTGGGTAGAACTCCCCAAACAAAGGAGACTCTGGCTGATTTTTTGTGAAAATATGGATCCTGATAAATGGGACACAACAGTGTGGTATCGGGTCACTCGAAATCCACAGGAATTCCGCGAGTTGACGGGTTGTCAACGGGACCCCCGGGTTTGGGGCATCACAACCATGGCACGAAAGCTTCCATAGACATTGACATTCTTCGGCCTTCTTACATCTTAAAACGAGCAATTTTGTGAGGATGCAACAACGACAAACTTTTGGTGTGCTTTAATTGAGTAAATCTTTACACCTCTTGCAAATCGATTTAGAATTAAAACTTAGCCAACTACAAATTCCCTCCACTTAAATAACCTAGTATACAAATCTATGGAGTCCAACCACTTGAAACAACATTACCTAAGTTTTCAAATATGTTCAAATTGAGGTGTTGGTGGTAAGTGATAATGAACATGGGATGACTCCATCCGGTTCCTCAACATCTCGGGTTATTCGATTACATCACAAGATGCCGCATGGGCTACATATATCCTCAAGCCATTCTCCAAAACTTGCTGAAAATTTGGAAGGATGATACATGTCCATCACCAACATCTAAGTCTCCATTAGGATTCATCATCAACATCTTCATCAAATTCATCATTAGCTTCTTCATAAGCACGTTTCATCATTCCATACACTCTAGTATCTCGTACCGATCGCTTATTAGCCCACAACCATACTAAATTTCGCACATTATACTTATAGGGAACCAATAAATCTATATGGCCACCACAGATTGATTCACTTGTGGCTTGACTCGAACGACTTCAATATACAATTCAATTTCCTCAATGCTAGTTGTGTTAACCATATTCAACATTCTGTACACACTACTGTCATCCCAAATTAGAAAAGGTTGGAGCCTATTTCCACTTTTTATTGGATACTTACAATTGAGGACTAATTTGAACCTTTGTTTGTCAATGGTTGTCTTTAAGTATATCATATCACTAAATTGTTCAAATGTGCATTCAACTGGTACATTCAAAGGTACAATAACAACTTTGTTCCCCACATATTTGATATATGTTTCCTACCAATATATTTCCATTGTAATAACATATCATGGGAATAGATGAACATACATAATCGGGACCAGATAAAATAAGTTCTCAAATGAATTAACATGAGGTCATTATCCTTACCATTTAAACTAAGACCATAGATGCTAAGACCAATCACCTTGTTTAGCTAATGAATAACCCAAAAGAAATTTATTATATGAAAGGTATGATAAGGTATGTCATTCTCCATGTTATTTATTTATATATAAAATCAACTCTCTATCATGTTGTCTTTATAAATGGAAATTAAAGGAATAATTGAGAAATTATCAGACTAATAACGTGAGACTTTTGTAATGAGAAACAACAATATAATATATCAATTAAGAATAAGTACAATAGAAGGATGAGCCAATAAATTGTGAGTTTTGTAGCATAAGTTAAAAACTCTGCATCTTGCACACATAACTATTTTCCAAATAGTTCTTTATTAAAAGCATTTCTAGTCAATGATTTTCCAAATTTTGTTAATTACAAAAATATTAATCAAACTAATTTTTTGAAAAATTTACCACCATATCGTGCATTATTAATACATTAACTTGCATTGGAATTTAAAAATTTTTTTAATGCAAGTAAAATTTTTTGTTAAAAGCACGTTAATGTCATTGTCAATTGTAATTTAAAAACTGCAATTGCATCACAGCGACATTTGGCACTTAAAATTCCAATTGCCGATGTCAGGGACAGCAACAATTGCCTTATTGTAATCCTCCTGACACGAACAGACTACTTTGGTCATTACTTTCCATTAAAAACTAATTGTCATTTTATTTTTCAAACGAAATACTTCAATCTAAAACTTGAAAATTTCTCAAAGAATAGTTCCCGGACATACTTCTCAAACAAATTTTAAGTTATCATATTTTCTATTGCTAACAAAAAACGCTGAAACAAATAACCAGCTCAGTGAAATCACATTTATTTGGCAGACAAGGCCAATTATGTTAATAAAAGTTTGATTGTATCTACTAAATGAAGAAAATTTATTTTTCAAGAATAGATATGACCGCACTTAAACTCATTAAAATAAGATTTTCCATTTCACAATGACAATTTGTATCGAGATAACTCGAAACATGCAAACTCATCTATAAACCAACTTAAACAAAACTCAAAATAAACCATAAACTCATCTTATACCAAATCCAAGCAACATTTCTAATAGGATTTTTCCTACACAACTTAGACAAAGAGGGATTTCCATACCTATAGGTTCCATACAAAAAAAGATATTCCAAACAAAAGTTCCAAGCATGAGTTTCCATACCTTGATCTTAAACACTTTAACTAGCTTCATTTACTTCCTTTCTTCTTCTTCTTCTCTTCTCTCTTTCTCCTTCTCCCCACCGGAAAACCCTAACCTTCAAAGCCAAAAATGAAAAATTCTAAGACCATGTTTGGTCTTATCCCATTTTGGCCTAACTTTCCATTTTTTCCAATTGGTACTTCAACTCTCATATATTTGCAAATGAACTTATCCAATTCCTACATTAACATATACTCTTTTTACATAATGACCTTTGGGTCCTCATTTTACAAATTACCATCTTAACCTTGACTTTTATATTAATCCCGGCTTTATCCTTTTTCAATTTTAGCACTTAAATCCCGAAAATACAATTTTGACTTTTATTATACCCCAAACATGCAATAAACTACTATGGTATAATTTGGAGTGTTAGAATGTGAGTCCTAGAAATCCTGCAAATGGACTTCACATTTCTTACCCTTTGTGATTTTTGATTATATCTTGATGTGATGAGTTAATGTTGACCATCTTAGGATGTATCTATGGTTTAAAATATCGCGATCTATCGACGATATATCGTGTATCGATGCTAATAAACACAATATACAACATCGATAATCAGTTGATAGAAAAATCGGGCAAAAATCGGAAATATTGGCGATATATTGGTTGGGGGCGATATATTGTTGACAATTTCCAAAATTTTACAGATTTTTATTGAAAATTAAAAAAAAAAAAATGAACTTGGGTGTCTCTTAATGGAGCAAAGAAATGGGAGAAGATGAAGAGAGATGTGAGAGAGAGAAAATGAAAAATATTCCTTAATAATTAATATCATTAATTGTATGTCTTCTTAATAATTACTGTCTGTGTACGTAATGAGAGAAGTCCAATAGAAGGTTGGAAGAGAGAATGGATTACTATGCCTTCCTTAGTAATTAATATCATTAATTGTATGTTTTCTTTAATAATTACTATCATTAAGTATTACAGAAAATAGGAGAAGACATTTATTGAAGAGAGAAAATGAAGGGTCTTCTTTATTAATTAATATTATTAATTTTTAATAATTAATATTAAAGTTTAGATTAAAAAAATTAAATTAAAAAAAATGATCGTGCAAATATTTAATAACAAACAATTTAAAATAAATTATTAAATGAAATATTTTTAAATTATTTATTTAAATTTTTAGAATATTCTAAAATATAAAAAAATATAAAAAATAGTCTTAATATATTAACGTTAACCAATTATTTTGTATAAATCATAGAAAAATGAATTGAATGTTTTTTTCTAACTCAATTGATATTATCATTTCCTATATTTTCAAAAATAATTTGATATATAAATTAAATATATCTTTAAATTTTGAATAATTTATAAATACCTATATATCCAATATATCTTCGGTGAAATCTAAAATAATCGATATATCCATCAAAAACGATATTTTCTAGCTATCAATGTATCCTATAGTCATGAGTTGATTTAGCTGACAGAGCATTCTCAGAAAAATGAGTTAACTCAAATCTAATTGGTATGAAGGCGAAAGAAAGAGTATTATTTGTTTATACACTCATTGCTTGTATTCACTCTTACCATGCTTATTTTCATTGATGAGCTTGGAAATAACTTGTAATACTGGAGTAATTGTAAGAGATATATGAGTATAGATTCTCGAAAGAATTGAATAATACTTCATCATGTATTAAGAAGATACTTGGGATAAATAAGCACTTCTTTACCTTTGCGAGGTTGATGTCTCCTATATGGCCTATGGTTAGGTTTGTATTGGAGCTCTTACCATCAATTTGCTTCAGGTCGTACGATCTGTTCACCTGTATGAATTATACTCTTTATTTGAGTTGTTGGGATGATGTTTGAAATAAGGCAAGCCCATCATAGGTGAGTGAGAGATATTAGGTTATGGCATATGGGCATGGATCACCAATCTGGGCTTGACTCTACTCAGAACCCATCAGATGGGTTCTTGTCAAGGGATTTGTCTCTTCCAAAAGACGTCAATCAAAGCCTATAAAAACAGGATTCTGATACATGTTTTGGGTTAATTCTCTGAGAAATAGAGACATTACTTTGTGTAAGAAAGATGATCCTATTGAGACAAGTTTGTGATTCATCCTAAATGTCTAAAAAAAGTGTTCAATGCTATGGAATTCTGGATATAGATTCCAGTTATCTGTTCTTACTTGAAGCATTGAAGACATCTAATTTGGGCTTTAGCAAATGAAAGTATCTGCTTTCGTTTCAGTGGATGTGTTTACATGAAGACGCATGGATAAGTCTGTCTTTATGGAGTTTGCTATGCATGTTTATTATCCATTATTGCTCTTGACTCTGCTCGCTGAGTTTTGGGATCCATGTATTCTTATTTTTTTTTCTTTTTTTCATATTTATTTTCTTAGTATCTTTTTTTCTATTATTTATTTTCTCTCATAATTACCACATATACATGAATCACTACAAGAAAGTGAGCTTTTAGTTGGGGCCATTGATCCCAACTAAAAGGAAGGTTATGTGCAACTATTTGATATGGTTGCAAATAAAATGGGTCGCAACAAGGTGTGACTATAGGGGACATGACTAAAAGATTATAGTTGCAATTTTAGTTTTAATTTATGGCCAAGGAGGTCTTAATACAAATGAGGGTCTATGGATGGGGTCATTCTTGTACAACTAAAGGAAGGATTATGGTTGGAAATTTATTTACGCCGTATTATAAGAATGCTATGGATGCGAATTCTTACTACCATAGCTATAGGGTGACTATGGTGATAATTTACCATAAGGAGGAGTCTCACATGAGACTAGGAATTGTGCAATTATAAGGTGATATAGGTGAGATCTTAATCTGTTGGCCTCTACTATAGGGTAAGTATAGATGGGGTTTTTATTGGTAGCTTTACTATGGGTGCATTGTTATTGCTCTTTTTCCTTTGATTAATGTCGTTTTTGTTATTGCATTGTTTGTTGTTATTAAAATCATCTACTTTGTTGAGCGAATATTTAAATCAAGAAGTAATATTATATATTTTATTGTTGGCAGCAGTAGCTTACAGTAATAAATCAAAGAACCAAATTACTAATATTTTATGTAATATGAGTTGCATGCACCTTATTTTTTGGCATCCATTCCATTGTTAGGTTAGTTTGGACAACAACATGTAATCTCTTACTCTTGACTTTACTCTTTTGTCATTCACATGAATCTATTACTATCCAAGAATTAAATAAATAAAAAATTACAAGTATTTGCAGTACCTGCTTTCAAGTCAGAAGTGTGGTGGCATGAATATTTATATGAAAGTACTCTATTGATAGAAATCATTACAGTCATCGACAAATGTCCAGTGATTCCAACAAACATTACCATAATATTCCAACAACATGAGAAGCTGCAGCAACAACGACTCTTCATCCTCTTGCCATAATCAATATCAATCCCAAACAAGATGGAGCACAAGGGTAAGAAGACTCCCAAAGAAATGAAGAGAATATCAAACTCCTAGTCTCTTCATCGAGGCACCTGAAGTATTCTGTATGATATAGCTAAAAAGGAGACTACCCTCTGTACTCGATGTAGTTGGTAGTCATTGCAAAATGAATTCTTCTTAGATTATCTTTCAACAAGGCTTCTCGCAGTATTTTGCAAGCCCCACCTGGCTTCCCAAGTTCAGGTTCATCAATGCTTCAGCCTCAGTTTGATCATGATGCATCCAAAATAAAAAGTATGGAGATGAGAATGGTAGTACATCTCTTATTTCAAGATCCAAATGTTTTTGGTATAAACAGTAGTGGGGGTGCTGGTACCAAAGCTGAGTGCGATTAACCTCAATCATACTTGAAAAAATTGTCAAAGGATCAAGGTTGCTGCATCCCAATAAGAGCAATTCTGCCAAAACCTTCTCCCGTGAACAGTCCAAACAGTTTTGTGATGATGAGCACTCTATTTGTAAATTCACTGCAAAGATCAAACTGGAAAAGATGCTACTAAGCCATATTCGGAGGAGAAGGAACATCACAAACAGAAAAATCCAGCTTGAAGGCTAAAAACTCAGTAATGATCAGAATCCATTTTGTGCTTTCATCACAGTTGCCAAAATCAAAGAAACCAAGAAGGAAAATCCAATCAAATATACATGTGGGGTGTACATAAAGACCAGTTCTTTGTTCTAGTAAAATCTCTTACGTTTTTTAATCCAACATAGTTTTCTATCCTGCTTGATTGTACTTTATTTCCACATCGTTCAAGTATCACAGAATAAAATGTTGCACATTCCTCAAGCTAGATACTCCTTCTGGCTCACAACCTTTTGGATATGCTGTATTCCGCACATAATTTAAAGTCACGTAAGGTACCTATTATCAATCATGTGTAGACCAATAAGTGTTAATGGATTGAGCATAATACAAACCAATATTTTATTTTAAAATATAATCATAATAATACCTCTTAATTGGGTACATCCAACAATATCGCATAAGTCCAACAACTTTTTCCTCACTTGCTAGATGCACAGGTAAATGCGTCATAATGTCAAAGAATGATTAAGGAAATATTGGCTCTAGTTTGCGTAGAATGACAACAACATCATTCTCAAGCCTTTCTAATTGATATGTCGTCAATACCTTTGAGCACAATTGTTTGAAAAAATTCCATAGCCCAATGATAGCTTCACATACATTCTTATGCAAGACTCCATGAATTGCAAGTGGGAGATGTTACATCAGAACATGAGAATCATAAGACTTTAGCCCATATATCTTCCTTTCATTGAGTTGTACACATCGAGATATAGTTGAAGAATAACCATCATAAACTTTTATCGATTTTAAAATCTTGCAAAACTCATTTTTCTCATCCACAATTAGTAAGTAGCATATAGTGGGTAAAATAAACTTGTTCCCCACTTTCTGTTAGGTGACTGTTTTCTAATGCCCATAGCTTGTAAATCTAGATGAATATTTAGGTTATTCTTAGATTTCCCTCAATGTTCAACAATGTCCCAATTATACTATCACACATTCTTCTCGATATGTATTACGTCTAAATTATGACGTAAAAAGAGCGTTTTCCAATATGGTAATTGAAAGAAGATGCTTTTTTTCTTCCAATTGTGTAAAATGTGTAACATTTTCCCGTTTTCTTTTTAGTGACCTTCCCAAAATAATTGGTTTAAGTTGTTCTAATTATTTAATAACATCAACCGGATAATTGTGGTTGGCACTAGTCTAAGTTCTGCTTTTCCATTAAAGGACCTCTTATCATTTCTAAATCTATGATCCGTTGGAAGAAATCGATGATGACCCATGTAAGAGAACTTTTTACCATGTTGTAATTGATGAGAGCAAGTTTCTTTATTACAACAAGGACAAGCAAATCGTCCCTTAGTACTCCAACCTGGAAGATTCGCATATGCATGAAAGTCATTAATTGTCCACAATATCACCATAGTAACTCCAGGCTCCCATAGTTCTTGTAACTCATCTATTAAGGGTTGTAAGTACACATCAATATCATTTCCAGGAGCAGTCGAGCCAGGAATAAGCAATGATAACATGAAAATTTGTTGTTTCATACACATCCAAGGCGGTAAGTTGTATGGGATAAGAACAATTGGCTAGGTGCTATGGGCTAGAAGCACCTTCTAACAACTATAAGACAAGGACTAACAGACTTAGCCTAATTTCATGTCTGAATCTGCTCCACCTTCTAACAAATTGGCCGTCAAAGGTGAGGAAATATAATGAACATAACACAGAAATTAATATAAAGAAAAATATATGGACATCATTTGCCTATCGAGAGAAGCCACTGTAGTACAGAAGTCTGATTAATATTTATCAAATATTTCCTAATAATAACAGCGCACCATTATAATTGTTTGGTTGCTAAGAAAATTTCGCAGTGAAAAGAAATTAAAAAATTATGCTAACTTTCACCTAGTATTCTTCATTTTTTTTGGTGAAATAGAAATAAAGAATTTATTATCAACTGGAAGTTTGTTCTTTGATAATACAAGGACATATCTTATGACTGATTCTTAGAATTCAGGTCATTCTTCGATTCTCAAAAACCCAGTAACATCTCTATTCCCTCTTGCATGGATTTCTTTGTTGTGTAGAAAAACAGGGCAATCATCCTTGTTTTTGAAGTACTTGTTATTACAGTTTTTATATTGGGAATTCGAGAAGACATCCAGATTTTCACAATTGAAGGAGCACAAACAAGTATTCATCCATATCTTCAAAGAGGTTTATTATGTTACTTAAGGAGGTAAATAGAAATTCAGGATGTAACTGGTAGTTGTAATTTCATCAACCTCCAAGTTTATTTTGGTCAGAGATATCAATCTTATCTTTATCTCATTCCATCAATATTTGAGAATGAGAGGCTGAACGTGGAATGATTTTAAGTTTCAAGCGTGATCTCCTTTTTAGTTTTCAAGTTTTGTATGTCTTGACCTTGTTTTTGATTATGATAAACAATAGTGTTGCTCAGCGAGGGCGTGTGTGGGTACCATGATCTTTGAACCATTCTTCCCCGATGAGCCGAGGCCCCGCTTGTCCCGCATTGTAAAACGATCTAAGCCCTCTTATTGCCTTAAAACCAAGTGGGCATTATCTAGAAGGGAAGAGTCTCTTAAAGCGTGCGAGAGCCGGTGTCTTCGAACTTGCTTGACTTGCTTTGGGCGGTCGATCCCCAGGATTTCGAGTCCCTAGCCGGCCGTCTTGCACATGAAGTTACGTTATGGATAAGCATGAAGGCGGAAAATAAGGAAAAGAGATATTTATCATTGGATTTCCTAGTTTCGTCCCTTAATTTCGAAAAAATTAACGCCTTGATAGGGAAAAGATTTATTTAAAATTAGGAAGATTTGAAGCAACGCCTATAAATCGGGAAAGATCCCCACGAGGTGAAGGTAAAGAAGCGATTCAGCGTGTGAATTAATGTACGTTTCTTCTTCTCTATCTTGTGTTGACTTGATCATCGGAGAGAGTGGTCGGCACATGTTCTTAGGATCACCTTTTGGCAAGTTCAACGCGTTGCGTTGCTAATGCCTAAAGGATTCCAGATGATCAAGGTCCGCCCACGTTGAATTGATCATCGGAGCGTGTCGGTACATCGTCGTCGGATCACCTTTTTGGCAGGTTCATTGCGTTCTTTGAAGCCAGAGGTTAGAAGATCAGGTCCGCTACGATTAGCGTCGTGCGTGGGAATCGAGCAAAGAATCGTTTATAGGTCGGAAGGGCTTGGCTAGCGATTATCTAGTAGGCCTTCCTTGCTTTGGAGCTCCTCGATTCCCCCTTCCGCGCCGTTTACTTGGCATTCCTTTGTCAATAGTGTCGTCGTGATCCTACCGGTTTACATTAAGGTTTATAGTCAACCTTAGAGTATGATTGAAATTTAGTCACGCCTTCCATCCCGCAAACAGGATAGACAATAAAATAATGATTCAATTGTTAGAGGACATGATCAGGGTTATTAACTAGATTTTCTAAGTTAGGACAAGAGTATATTCCCCTTATGGAATTTATCTATAGCTGTGATTGTCGACAATGTTGGTATGGCACCACCATGAAGCCTGTATGGTAGGAAATGTAGAACCATGTATCTTGGACCGACTGATGACATCGCGGTGGCGCGACGTAGTATGAAGACAGAAGAAAAGTTGGACCATTTAGTAAGGTTAAAGGCGCTGGTGTTGATGACAAAGAGAGTCGTATGCGGTCTGAAAGAAAGAACATGAAATCTGAAGTCCGGGAATAAAGTTTTCTAGAAAGTATCACTATGGATGAAGATACTCTGGTTTGGAAAGAAAGGAAAACTGAGTCCAAGATTTATCGAACCTTATGAAATCTTATAAAGAATTGGACCAGTCGCTTATCGTTTGGCACTCCCTCCAGAGTTGGCCAAATTACATAATGTATTCTATGTGTCAATGCTTTGAAAATACCGTTCTAATGAATTGCACATGTTATAATCTGAGATGTCTGAAGTCTGTCGAGACTTCACTTATGATGAAAAACCAAAGGTCATTCTAGCTCGTGAAGTAAAACAATTGAGGAACAAACAAATTCTTTTGGTAAAGGTGCTTTGGCAACATCACGGTATAAAGGAAGCAACTTGGGATTCGGAATCAACAATGAGGGCATAGTATCCACAACTCTTCAGTTCAGGTATTAATTTCGAAGACGAAATTATTTTTAAGAGAGGGGGGGGGGGGGGGATTGTTACACCCCAAATTATACCATAGTATTTTTATGGCATGTTTAGGGTATAATAGAAGTCAAATCAGTATTTTTCATAAATTTAAGGGCTAAGTGTGAAAAGGAAAGTAATTATAGCAGAGATTATTAAAGAAGTTAAAGGATATTAGTAAATTTCGATTAAGGACCCCGAGAAAAGGACGTAAGATAAAAGGTTATATGTTAAAGTAGAATATTATTAAGTTGATTTGCAAATTGAATGAAGAAGGACTAAAAACAAAGGAATATTGAACAAACCATCTTAAGACATAAGTTGTCTTCTAGAAGTGGAAAATTCCCCATTTGTTGGCTTTGGCTTGAAAAATCCATTTTGGTTTGCTCTTTCTCTCTATTTGGATAGGGCTCTACTAATTCATGTAAGAGAAGGAAGAAGAGAAGAAAGGGAAGAAAAAGGGAAGCTTGGTTGAAGTCTTCACGAAAATAAGGTTAGGAAACTATCTTAACATCCTCCTTCTTATGTTGTGTTAGGAAAACCCTTACTCTTCCATAAATGTGTTTTTGGGTTGGTTTGAATTGGTTTTGTGGCTTGTTTTGAATTTGTTATGTTTTGGTTGAAAATTTTCAGTGAAAAAGGGCAAAATGCCTCATTAGGTTCCAGCAGCGTCCCTCGCCTAGAGCGAGACGAGGGCCGTCTTCTAACCCCTGTCTGCTCCACTGGCGAAGGGATGCTTACTCGGCAGCTCCGTCTTCTTGGCAGGCTTTGCTATTACATTTTCTCTGCCTATTTTGCTTTCTATTTTTATAAAGCCTCCTTGAATGTTGTAAAATACTAGTATAAAAAAGCTGTAAGCAGCGTATAATTATAGGCACGTCTGTTTGAGTGCTTCGACACTCTTGTCTAGTGTGACATACATTTCATATGTGAGACATATCGATTAGTGCTACGACACTCGGTCGTGTTGCAAGCATGTTTGTTTAGTGCCGACATACATTTGTGGTATGCGTACCTTAGAGTGCACATTGTGGCACAACGTTAATACCGTTCATTGTTGCAGTACATCTTATTACGGCATTTATATGATAATGTCCCGAACAATGAAATATATGAAAACAAAGTAATCAACTTTGATGCTAAGGCAGATCTCAGTTCTGTATTGTAGTGTATCTACGGGTACCTTGTGTTAAGAGATTTATGTTATGTACTCCTATGGGAGATATGAATACTCTGATATGTGAATTATTTTAAATGTATATTTTAATTGAGGACCATTAGAAATGGTGCGTCATACATTATCTGTTTTCCCCTTAGCTTGAGCTTAGCATGAGTGTTTATCATGTAGGTATTAAAGAGGTCGTTAAGAGACATCTGTGATAGCGGGCGACACACATCGATCAGGAGTCTTTCCCAATGTGAGTGCTTTGAATTAGTTTTGTTGTAATGAAAATGTAAATGGAATATTTTGATATAGTGGAACTTGTGTAAATACAAGTAGTTGAACTCAGGCATATATGTACAGAACAATTTAAACACCACTATGGTGGTAGTTTCTGGTTATGTTTTCATGAATACATGTGAAATGGAGCCCACTAATGTCGGATTAACGGTTCTACGTTACATGCGACGTCCCTCACTTGACACAATCGGGAAGGGGCGTTCGGCATTAATCTACCTTATTGAACGAGCTCATTCCATTGTTGACTATTTTGAGGCATTCCTAGTTAATCGATAGTGATAGCTGGGTTTATGGATTTGTCATTATTAGGATTCCGATTTTGAAATTCATTATGGACCTTATTTAATTGATGAGTTTTGTTCATTTGGATTATTAGTTTTCAGGGTTTGTAAAAGTGTATGGAAATTATTTTTGGACTTTTATGTTAGTTCATACTTGAAGATTGAAATTTAAAAATTTTTTGTTAGTATGGAATTTTTGAATTGGTGATATTAGAATACTGTGCTTGAACTTTGAACAGGTATTTGTTAATTGGAATTAATTTAGTTATAAAGTTGAAAGTTTGTATTGTTTCGCATTTCGATCCTTCAGGTTTAAGGGTGAAATGATAATCATGCCCTAAGGTGAGTTACGGGGCGTGACATTTTTTTTCTTGAATTGTCCACTCCTTTTAAATTTGTACCTCCCCTAGCTGTAACTATATGGGCATATATATAAGGGAATAGACTTTACTATTGATGCTCTTCATTTCTATCCCTTTTTGTCTTTTATCTCAAATTGAATTCTTGGCAAAATTATGTTAATCCCACCTTGTATGAACTTTTGTTTAGTGTTGAATTGGTTTTTTCAAAAAAACTTTGTCTCATATAGGAAAAGCATAAAAGCTTTTTGGAGTTTATATACTAAAACCCTTTCATGGGTTTGTATAAGACTTGAGAAAAGATGAGACCTCACTTCAGTGGGCTGTTGAAAACCTCCAATTTTTGGCTATTCAAAATGTAAACATTACGGTCATAAATTTTCATTAAATTTCTTAGCCATTAACTTTCATAACAACTATATTTTTAAATTTCTCCATCTTACCCTTTATTTTTTTTTCCTATAAACGTACAACCTCTGTCGATTGTGGAAACAGAGAAAAAATCATCATCCTCTCCTCCTCTCTCTGTTATTCTTGATCTAGAGACACTTCTCTCTGTTGTTCCTGATCCTGAGACACTTTCTGAAAAGCTGTTGAATCCTAAGAGAAATAAAAAATTCTAAGGACAGTGACAACATGCCTCCCAGCTATACTAGTTTCCTTTGGGTTTCTCTGCAGTTCGTCGCTCCAAGTTCCGCCATATCCTTCAACTACCTTCGCTCATCCTATCTGCCAATACTAGTTTTCCACTTGCACACCCCAACACTTTTAAGTCATGTTCTTTTAGGGGGCTTTTGGTTCGAGAGAATAGAGAGCGGGAAATGAAATCTCGTTCCATTTCTCCCTCATTCCTATGTTTGGATAAGTTTTATAAGAATATGAATGAATCGAATGTAATTCAGTGGGAAACAAGCTCACTTCTAGTAGGATTTTTGGTCGTCATGTCTAGGTGGTATTTTAATTCACTCTTAAAGAGATAATGTAAAATAACTTCCAATTTATTATTTTATTTTTAGATTCACTTTTCATCCCACATTCTAAATTTTCTCAAGTTTGCGTGCATAATAATTCTGAATAAATATTGAAAAAAAAGTTATTTATTAAAATAAAAAAAAATTAAAAACATATATACTATATCAGCAAAATTCTAAAATGATTAATTTTGTTTTAATATATCTAAATTCAATAAAATAATTAGTGTAGGGCATATGTTTGGTTGTATAGGATCTCAAGGAAAAAAATAAGTGAAAACTTATATGGAAAAAAAAAAGAAAAATTATAATTGTTTTGTTGTTTGGGTGTATTGAAAATAATTAAATTTTTGAGACATCAAACTTGTAAAAGTTAGAAATATGAGATATGAGAAGTAAAAATAGTAAATTGAAGTTATTTTACATTATGAATCAAAATCATACTTGTAGGAGTTTGTTTTCATCAAGTCTCTTTTGGATTCGTTAAGTATTCTTGTAAAACTTATCAAACATAGGAATGAGAGGGGAAACAGAGAATGAGAGATTCGTCCACTCTCTATTCCTCGTATAAACACACCCAAAGTGCAAAGAATTGAACATTTTATAAATTATTTTTAGAGGCAAATGCTTTCTAGTATTTCAAAAACATTTTCTTAAGAAGAAACTAAAATTTAAAATTTTATAAATAATTTTTTTAGACTATACAAGCCCATATTATAAAACTAATAATTGGTTCTGTCAAAAAATTAATAATTGATCGTGTTTCAAAAACCACTAACCAAAACCATTATAAAAAATAGGACTGCAACTCAAGCACATTGGGTCGAGATTGAAACCAAGACAAACAAACCCGAGCATGAAATATATGAACCGAGAATATAACACGATTAGACTTCCAGCCTGAACTGAAATTATGAAAACTTCGAGAGTTAAACTTCGAATTCATTTTTGTTATCACATTAATGGGATTGGATCGGGTTGAGTTAAAAAAATTTATTGATTACAAATCTCTTTGATACTCCATGAATTACAATATGATTAATTTAATGAAATATAAAATTAATTTACACTTGGATTAATTTAAGATTAATATATATATATATATATATATATATATATATATATATATATATATATATATATATATAAAATTTAAATCTAGTGAGGTGTGGGTAGCACTGGTATCATAGTACCAATGAGTTCTTCCCTAAGAATGTTTTTGTAAGTATACTTAAATACTATACTCTTCCCGGGGGGCGTTTGGTATTAGAATAGAGTGGAAGTAAGTCGATTTACATTTCTCCCTCATTCTTATGTTTGGATAAATTTACACAACAATATAAATGGAATCAAAAGTGATTCCGATGGAAACAAACTCCTACTTCTAAGTAGGATTTTGATTCATCATATCTATGTGATATTTTGATTCCCTCTTCTAAAGAGATAATGTAAAACAGCACAATTTACTATTTTACTTTCAGATTTTACTTGAAATCATGTGATAGTATATTACTATCAATTTGTTTCTTTCATTCCAAATCCTAGTATTACCAAACAATAGAATGAATAAACATTAAGCTCCCATGTAAGATTCTAAGCCCAATAAACACCGAATGAAATCAAATTATTGATTTCATTCAATGAAAATAAGAATGGAAAGATTCTTTATTTACATTCTCCATTCCCATGTATAAGCTTACCCTTGGAGAATGTAAAAGTCAGCAATACAAGCTCTTTCTTAGGATAACAAAAAGGTCACAATCCTCGGAGCCCTAATGGAGCAACAAGCACAAGCAGCAGCTTAATAATTTAATTTCCCATCTATCGCAATACATTCAGCACTTAATCATTTTACAACTTTGATATGAGAAAAAAGGTTTGCTTTTTTTAACTTTAAATAGAGAAGACACATGAAGCAAAATAAAGAAAAAATGCATTAAAATCTTGGATTTCTCTGTTCAGGAGTAGGGAAAAGTGTATCTAATATCTCTACCGTATTGATCCTGAAATGGAGAAACCTTGCAAATACCAGCTGTTGTAGTGAAGGGACATCTTTGTAAAGAGCCGCAGTTCTGAATCAGTTCCAAGATCAACTTGCAGTGTTTCCCAGACCTTCTTCTTAGGGTTGAGAACATCATCAGGTTCACCCTCAAACCCCGGAAATGTCACTCGCTCTCCAATAACAGCAGACCGGGGTGGTTCAACCAATTCAACCTGAAATTCCATGATAATGAACAATGTTTGGTTATCATGCCTTGGACTTAATCCACTTTTGACCCTCAAATTTGTTTCAACTAATCAAATTCAAATTCAATGGTTTATTTCTATATCTCTTATAGAAATAAATGTATTGTAGTCGCCAAAACTGACCTAGGAAAGGGATACTGTTAAGTGGGTCTAAAATGCATCTTCTTCCTGGGTAAAAGGTATTAATGATCCAAACAAACGCCTATAAGCTATACCTTCCCTGTCTAGAGACTAGCAAGTATAGGTCAACCATCTATATCTATGAAAATATATTCAACTAGGCCATCATATGCCCCTTGCTTCAAGATTCATATTTAGGTGGCGTTTGTTTTTATGATGCTAAATATTGCTTTTTGGGTTAATGCTCAATAATAGTAATAGTATTAGAGTATTAAGTTGTTTGTTTTTAACATTTGGTAGTGAGTGCTTCTAGCTCTCCTCCTTGTTGAGCAAGAATGGTGTTTCCTGTTTTGGAAAATAACTTTTTCTATTCAGAATTTTTTTTTTTAGAAATTTCAGTAATAAGTCATGAAAAAGTTAAAAAACAAACATACTGAATGCTGAAAGCTAATTTAGCTGTTAGCAAAAAGCCAAAAAACAAACGTCACCTTAGTGACAGACCATCCTCATTTCTGCAGATGATTTACTTTGAAAAATGACAGAAAAGAACCAGCAGAAAAAATGCATGCAGCGGACAACTAAAGCGCGATCATCAATAAGCTTTACCTTGGTGTGGTCACTGTTGGAAGCAGCAGGACCATAGCAGTTGTACCGCATTGTGTGGCTTCAGGTTGCAAAGAACACATACCTTGCGGTTCTGCAAACAAATTATCATTGTGACGAAAGCGGTGGTATTAGATGGTGATTTAAAATCAAGAAGAGCACTCAAAATTATGGAAAGTTATGAACAACAAGGAATGAATACCATCTCTTCAGTGGTATAAACTTGACAAGGCCACTGACCACAGTTCTAGTTGACCCTTCACCCACATCAATCTCTTCAACATATAGGGAATCGGCATCAGGATGTTTCTGAGCTTTTGTTATAAGACCAACGCGGATGTCAAGTCTGCTAATAGAAATTTCTGCCTCCGCTGCATCCTTAGGTTTAGCTTCAGCAGATTTTGTTGGTCTCTTTTTCTTTCCATTCCCATCTGCTACAAATAACGACATACAACATAATAGACAACTTAAAAATTGCATGAATTAAAGCTATTGTTCAGATGCCAGTTACAAAAAGCTCATGCATCCAATACATACTAATAGTACACTAGAGAAACTAACTGAAATGGGCAAGTGCCCCAAAAGTGGAAGAAAAAAAATACTAAGAAAGGATTTGGAAACCCTTGTCAAGAAAAAGGAGAAGAGCCCCACCATCTATTACATTTGTACCACATGATAAGTTCATTCATCAATTGCCCCTCTAAAATATATTCTCTGTTTGCCACCCTCAGTTTATTTCATAGCTCTTTCACTGGCTAGGCTAATCATGAACAACTCTAAAGAAGCATTACAATTAACAGCCGTAGCATTTTACTTGCTAAACAATGAAATACTGCACACCAGAAATAATCATTTTTACAAAGGCATGGCAAAACATATGATTCCAAATTCTTCAACTTTAATTAACAACCTGTGTGACATTGTAACACAGTCATGGATGTGAGTTATGATCACAGTCAAATACTCCTAATATGCTCCTGATATGTCTACTTGACTTTGATTGAATTCTATCAAGAAAAAAAAATTCAATCTATTTGTCATTCTTGGGTAATCAATTGTAAATGTTTTCTTTCTTTAGATGCTGCCCAATAACTGTTTTACATCTTCTACAAGAAAAATGCTAAAAATTTTCAAAGATCTTTTGACTAAGCTCAAAGGGTATAATAATGTATGTATATTGAACCATTTAGAGGCAATTCCTAAATCCTAGGAATCAATTCCAAAAGATCAATATATATATATATATATATATATATATATATATATATATATATATCTTTTTCCTTTGTTTTTCAATACACTAAATATGCACCACACCTCTCCCTCAAAATAAGAGTTGAAATTTCTTTTTATAAGAATATTTAGGGATAAGGGGAAAAGAATAGAGATAAAAGAGAAACAAAGGGTCTGTTTGGTTCCAATTTTTGAAAACACAAAGAACACCATTATGGTGTTCTCTGAAAACTAGTCTTGTTCTCTTAATTTAATGCTTTCTGTGTTTTTCATAACAAAAAAATAGAACCAAACGTGTTTGTGTTTATTGTTCTTTTTGTTTTGAACAAAAACTGTGAAAATAAACAAGCCCAGACTTTTTCAAGATAGTAGCTTTCCCTGAATTTTTTTTCTTTCCTGTTCTTTCCCTTTGTCTTATTGTCCAATGGTCTATATCTATAATAATGATCTTTTTAGTTAAGCTATAGTAACATAAAATTTTTTTGTGAATGATCACACATTGAAGCATGCATGTACCCAACAACCACACCCGCCCATGCAACATTGCCAAGAACAAAGGGAGCAGAGCTGGCTAAAAAAGCCAAGGAAGGTCAGTGGAGAAGTACTGAATATGGTATGAAAGTAGGCAATGTCATTAGTTTCGAAATTAGAATAATTACAATGGATTCATAAAATGTAAAGGCTTAAAATATGCAGACAAGCCAAAGCTGGGTCTGCTCTGATGATAATGATAGGGCAATGCGAATGATGACACTGGAATTGGTATTTCTTAGTGTATATTATGTTCAAATGTGCAGTCAACTTGCTCTAATCTAATTTGTTTCTTAGATCTTTGTACTGAATGATATCTGCCACAAGATACAATAAGTCAAACCAACTCTGACCTAGGGTCGTATGCACACTCACTAACAGAATCAGAATTATGGATTCTATCAATCTGAAGTGCATTTCACAGTTAAGCATTTAAGCAAATCTTTATCAAAGGAATCAAAGTATCATCCACCATTGAAATAATTCTATGCAAGACTAATGATCATAAGTCTCAAAGATTGGAGCAAAGTACTTGTTTGCCAAAACAATGTAAGCTTGAATCTCTTGTTCCTTTTCTCATTACTTTCAGTTGCTTGACCTATCCATTGATGCAAAGCAGTGCCAATTTCAGGAACACTTAGATTGTCACTCATCGAGCACATCTAAGGAGAACCCATCAAATTAAACAAGTGGAGAAAGACTATCAACTGTGGGCATATTCTCAAAATAGAAGAGAAGGAAAAAGAATCAAATTAGAATATTTTCCCTGGAGAATAACAAATGGAAATTTCCTAAACTAATTTGAGATCGTTAAACCATCCAACATGTAGCAAATAATAGTTGGACATGCAAACTACTATGACCAGACACTAAGTCAGATTAGAAAATTAATAAATTGAAATTATAGAGAGAGAAGGGACACAGAGAGAGAGAGATAAAAATAACCTGAAACTTTTGTTTTTTTCAGTTGCTCTGCAATTTTCTTTGCTTCAGCTTCTGCCCAGCTACAATCCTATCAACCTGACTTCCTGCAAACTTCTCCTGAAGAACTCCACATCTTCATCTTTCTGCATCAGACAGAATTGTCTCAAAGTGAGAAATAACCAATTGACCTTTTCATAGCAAATTGCTTAAAAATCACAACAAAACAACTATAGCAATTCCTTGAACAATGGCTCCGGTGTCCCAATTCTGTGACCAGGAGGTACAAACTCCCAAGGTCTCTTTGCCCTTTCAATGTCCCCTTTTTCATCACAGAGTGAAAATGTTGCTTCAGAAGGCATATTAAGCTGCTTGAGTACCTTCAGTCCATCAAAAGCATAAAATGTCTCAGACTGGGAAGCCTAATAAGTAACTTTCAAAAACAGCGGACAATGCTTAGAGTACAGCTTATATAGAGACATAACTCAATCAATCTACCTCAAAGAGAAGGAAGGCATAAAAGGTTCTAACAGACATGCAAGAAGATACAAAGCCCACTGAGGTTCTCACAACAATTGAACAAGAAGGCTGATCTTCTTGTAAAGCTTCAGAATTGACTCTCCTACAGAGAGAAAAAAAAAAAAAAGGGGTGGGGGTGGAGTGGTGGGTGGGTCAGTATTAAAAATAATCACAACAGTGTTGTATATCATATAAGTGAGCAAGCATCCAGATTAGAGAGCTGAAAGAAATGCAGCAGGCTTACTTGGAGATATGCATTGCCCTCGCTAGAAATGCTCATTGCAGTTTTAAGTCCTTGCTTTAGTTTAACCTATGCCAAATTTCAAAAAGGGAGGTCATTCTAACGTAAAAGGATGTTGTCCAGTTGCAGTAATAAGAAGAATAATATATTAGTCAGTATGGCATAAATCACCTTTTCCATGGCTTCCACATATTGTTCCACAAATCTACCAACTTTTCCAGCCAATGTTTGAGTCCAATGGATATAATTCAGCACCAGACATCAGGAATAACAGAATCATATCCTATACCTGTGGATGAGTGGAAAACCATTGAGAGATACAATTTCATTAAAAAAAAAAAAAAAATTGAATGGACTTTGAATACAAGCATGATATTCAGAAATAAATCCACAATCAACATTTATCTTGTTTATGGGGATGAAAAAGTAACGATAGAGAATACTTGGCATCTGGTTAACTCACAAAGGGATAATTTTCTTGTTAAGTTGGTAAAGGTTGGTGAGATTTATGGGAGGTCATGGTTCAAATCTCAATGGAAACAAAATATAAGAAAAAAATATACCTATAGAAAAATTAATAATAATAATAATTATTATTATTATTATTATTATTATTATTATTATTCTTTTTTCTTTAACTCTCCATCAAGCAGGGATAATTGGTAAAAGAAAACCTAAATATGTACAACTCGTGAAAAGAAACCATGCGAAAGGCACAACTATTAAAGCAACCACAAAATATGTTTTCTTGGTTCAAAGAAAAGAATGTACTAAGTGAGCCTAGCTTTAGTGGCAGAGTAGGGAGAGGGGTAGTTCAAGGTTCAATTTCATGTGATAGCAAAGGAAAGACAAGGATCGTACCTATCAAAAAAACAAAAATAGAAAAAAAAAAGAAAAAAGAGGCCTAAGTGAATAACAGTTCCAGTTAAAGGAAGTTTCAGTGCCTTTATTTAGCATCAACGATAGAGAAGGATGGGGATAGGAAAAGGAGAAATCACAGGGAAACATTGAGGCTGCCAGGCTACAAGGCATAGAGAGCGAGGCAAAGCACATTCAGGTGAGTGCAAAGCACAATAGAGCTGATCAGGGGCAAGGTTCAGCAAGGAACATGCCAGTGGCAAGGTGCTGAGGCACACATCAGGGGCAAGGTGCGGTGAGGCACACATCAGAGCAAGACACAGAGTACACATCAAGGGATTACATGCAAGGCTCATGCCGGGGCAAGCCCTGCAGGTATGTCTGAGCAAGGGACAGCAGGACTCATGTCAGGTGCAAGGCAAAGCAGGGCCCATGAGAGGCACTTAACTTTGGTTCAAATGGAACTAAGCCTCTTTTTCAGCAGTGCACAAATTGGACCTGGTCCAACATGCTGCAGAGGCTCATCTTTCAGTTATATATATATATATATATATATATATATATTTAATGACTTACCCAAAGACGGCAATTTTTACCATTGGATGGACCGTACATGTTTTTACCGACAAAAGCGTCATAACATTTTTAACAACAAAAAGGACAAATTCGCACAGCTATATAGTGATTCCTTTTTGTTTGTGGTGGCGACCAACTCTCTTAAAAGCTCAATCTTGTAGGATTTGGGTTTGATATGGATATCATGCTTCTTAACACCCTCCCTCACGTGCATGTGAACCCATACCCGCACGCGTGGAGAGTCAAACAAACCAAACAAAGTCCATCATAAACTTTCAAATAAACAAATGGAGAATAAATTGCAAGAAGGTGTTGAACCGGGACCTCTGTAAACCAGATTAATATCGTATTAAACAGCCATTTCTCGTAAAAGCTCGGTGGTAGGTTGAGTTTAATAAATATCATGCTAGCAGTTTAGCGTGAATGCTTTTCCCCATCATGCAATCCTACTCCAATTTCTATGTATTGCACAATCTCCCTTGACCCTATGCGATTGCGAAAAACCAGGTATTTTCTTTGTCTTTGGGCAACTAAGGCTTGCCAAACCCCTAGATGGATAGTTTTGTTTCATCCCTAAATTTAAGGCAGACACCTTCCCAGATCCCAAGTTCTCTTCTCTGTCATGAAGCTTCAATGTCACAAAACTTTCATCCTGAATTCTTTGCCACTTTCTGATACGCAAGATGAAATCCTTCTATTGTTTATTTGATGCTCAAAAGCCTTGATTGTTCATAGCTTTTCTCTCCATTCATGTGTTTTTCGAGGACCTCGAGAAGCAGAGGATGATTGGTTAATGGCATAAAGCGAGACAAATTATATCATCAGTTAATGATCTCTTTCATCCATATCAAGTGTTACCATCCTAACTCTTTAAAGACATTTCATTTCAGCCATCCATCTTTATCAAGAAGTTGCATTTAGTGGTCACGATAAGTCATGAGTCTTCACTTAGAATGCAAAGCAGGAAGCATCATCCTTATTCGCAAGTAAGTAGTCATAGTCCTAGATCCAAATGTTTTAATGTGGTCAAAATACATATTTGGGATCCATCTCAAACTCCAATTTGAATGAATTTCCTTATTTGTTATTTATATCTGCCGATGATTTCCCTTGAATAACAAGATCTTCTTAATGAAAAAGTGATCTACATTGCATCATGTTATCACGAGATCTTCAAGGAGTTGCTCAGTTTGGTAAATGACATCAAAGTATTTGATCAGATAATGCATTAGATACAAAGTTACAAACGATCAATCTGAAGTCTTTTGGTGATCTATCTTACCTCATGTCATCTCTAAATTCTACAATGAATTCTTCCTCAATTTGGCAAATGATGTCAAAGGTAAGTAAATAAAGCAATAGAGTATACAATCAATCTCAAGTCATTTTGAGTTAATCTTGGTACTGTTCACCACATCAGTTGTGCCCACAGGCCCCACACCTCAGTAAATTGGCATTTCTTTTTATGAGTAAAGCAGAATATATTCATCAAAAAAAGCACCCATGGGAGACAAAGGTATACAGGAGGTATACAAAGAGGATCCCACAAGAGGACAAAAGAAAGGATAACAGTGTGCAAGACAAAAAAACCCACCAGCCCACAAAAACTACCCTACCCTCATCTACAACCCAACCACATCAAAAAATCAACCAGGATCAGGCAACCATAATGCACATTTTTGTGGTAACCATGTACACATTTGACCAAGATAGAATATTACAAATAAAGAGGCTTTCATCCTTGCTTTAAGCTGAAAGAATCACACATTTTCAAATGCGATCAAGTTCCTTTCCATGAATTGACCAGAAAAAAGTGTCTCACTAACTGACAAGGAACACCATGCTGGAACACCAAAAAAAGATAGCTAAAAGGAGATCCTAACATTTAAGCCTTGTGCAATGGATTAACAAATGGTCAACAATCTCCTCCTCCTCCCCACAAAGAAAACATCTTTTGGCTAGAGCTGGCTCTTCCCCTCTTTTTTATACAATCAAGGGTTAACACTTTACCCCCAATAAATTGGCATTTCTAAGTGAAAGCGTCATCATTTACTTATTTATTTTGTTAGATAAGAATAATTCAATGAAAAAGCTGCCAAAATAGTGACTCAAGGTATACAATACCCCATCATTTTGGGATAATGCTGTTCGTCCAGCATGCTACCACATTAAATGTTTGTCATCCATTGTCATAAAAAAATTCAACTCTGGTTTCCCTTTTATTTCCCAATCTTAGCTCTATTACTTTGAACATTTTTATTGTGTTTGTTTCATATCATGGATTCTAGTCATAACAAACTCTCTCACTCATGCTTTCAGTTGTTTTTATCTAAGCATTTTCTGAACCTTTAAGATACTTCTGAGCAGATGTTGAAGTTTTCCTAATTATTCCATTGTTTTCATCATCTGCTAAAATAATCAACAAATCTCATGTCTAAATCACAAGGGAAGCACTCATCTTCTAATTATTCCCAATCACCAGCCATCTCCCAAGTCTGCATTATAGGTCTGCTATTGATCAAGAAGTTTTCACTAGTTTTTCTTTAGTCAAGCTCAACAAATTCCCACCAAAGAAAGCACCAAATAGCCCCAAAATACACAAGTATACATAGACTGCCCAAAACTCACTCAAGAGGAAGAGAGAAACAAAAGCATCACCTGCCTGTAGAGTCTATCTACTAAATAAAGCTATAAAGCTAGCAAGAGAGTTAGGGCCCACATTTACAAACACCCTAGACCAATACCACAAGTTACTGAAAAGAATATTTATCCTTTGGACAGAGAAATCTGCATTGTAGGGGCAAGGGGGCTTACTTCATTGTCTTTGAAAAGCATGTACTCAATTGTTATTAGGTGTACTCTAACAGCGGCAAAAGCATAAATGCAAACTTATGGGAATTGATTATCCACAAATGATTTCTCCTTGCTCATGTCATTTATTATGTGAAGTTTCTTTTATTTGTGTGGCGGTTTGTTTTCTAGAAATAAGGATGATGTTCTAGGTTCCTAGAGGCACTTGTAGTGTAGTTAGGAATATTGGTTGGCGCGATGGCGGCGGCACGACCCACCGTTATTTGGAGGATAGGTTTATAGTTGGAACATGATAGCCACGACCGTTTTGGCGTGAGCCATTATAAGATGTTGCGGTGTCTGATTAGGCGATTGCTTTGTTTCTATTCAAGCCAACCCGGTGATATATGCGGGCCAAAATATCAAGAAATAACTTAAAAGAGTTTCACAAAATTTTTTTAGTGTTATGTAAAATAAATTTGTTTAAAATACTTATAATTTATTTTATTTTTAAAGGATTATATAATTAATTATTTAAATTATTTTCATATTAGTATTATTTTATTTTATTAAAACAATTGGAAATCACTATGATAACTATTCTTTTTCTATACACTATTTTTATATTTTCAATAATAAAAAATAAATATATATTACCATAACTAGAAAACCTTTACTTTAAAATCTGTATAAAAGATGTACAATTATTAAAAGTAAAATGCTTTATATAGAATTATATTGCAATACATTAAACAATAATTTTCAAAAGCACATTATTAAAAAAATAAGTATAACCATTTAAAAAGAATAGTAATTAAAATAGGTTTTTATAATAATATGTTTGGAAAGAAAGAAATTTTAAAACAATAGTAAAAAATAGTTTTGAGATATAAATATCACTCTGAACATGATGTTTTTTAGAATTGAAAAAAAAAAACTTTATCAAAAAGTATTTTTCAAAATGGTTCTAAAGAGTATGTATTAAAGTATTATTTGTTTTTATAAAAACAAAATTTTGTTTAATTTTGACATATTTTTATGTTTTAAAGAATTGTATGGATTAAAAGTTAGTCTCAAGAAGAATCAAGCCAAAGTGGGTTAACCCATCCGAGCTCAGTCCATGTTCTCAACTCTAATTGGGCTACAAGCGATAGCCTAAATAGAGCAGGCGAACCTTGACCAGGTGGCCCATAGCCCATTTGAGTTTGAACGAATTGAAAAGATTTTATTTTTATTTTTAAAATTAATGGCAACCTTAAAGCATAACTTAGAAATAAAATATGTCAAAAATTCAAACAAATTTTTGTTTTTATATAAAAATCAAAATAATAATTTTCAATATATATTTTTAAAAATTATTTTGAAAAATACTTTTTATACAAAGTCTTATTTTCAATTCTTAAAAAAACACCATGTTTGCACATAATTTTTATATTTTAAAACTATTTTTTAATATTGTTTTTAAAAATGCTTTACGAACATATTCTTAACATATAAAAACCTAATTAATAACTATTTTTTGAAAATCATTACAAAAAATAATTTTGAATAATAGTTTTTGAAAACTATTATCTAATGTTTTGCAATACAATTTTATATCTAGTAGTTTGATTTTAATCATTGCAATGTTTTCGTAAGTATTTTTAAAGTAGTTAGTTTTCTAGCTATGAAAAAAAAAATTTATTATCGAAAACATAAAAAAATATCGTTTAAAGAAAAAAATAATAATTATCATGGCACAGATAGTTTTTAATATAATAAAATAATAATAATATGAAAAATAATTAAAACTAATTTATTATATAACCTTTAAAAATAAACGATTATAATTATTTTAAACAAATTTTATTTCACAAAGTATGAAATTACTTTTTAGCAATTTTAGGTTCTAGCCAGTTTTGACATATGGCCTATAAGGTTGGGTTGGGTCGATTAAAGTAGGCTCGAATAGATATGGACCAAATTGGCCCAATCCATATTGGTCAGCGGCTCGATGAACAAGACCAAAATGGGATTGGCTGGCCCATTTCCCAACTATACTTGTAAGTATGCCTATATTCTTTCAAAACTAAGATACATTGAAACAATCATTTGAAAACCAATTTTACAACATATAGTCAGATAGAAAGCATACTATACTATAAGACTCAAAACTTGCTGAACAGACTCTAAATTTAGAGGTGAAAGATCCATTCAGAAAATAGCTGACTGACCTGCAGGTTTAGCAATGAAGCTCAAGACTCTGTTTATAAATTGCCCAAATTATTCCAGTAATTCGCTGTTGAGTTTGCTTACAAGTCACAAGTAAACAGCGTGTCGGATACCTAAATAATAAAATTAAAATTAGCAACTGAACACAAGTATGTAAGCCACCATTGTCTGACAAGGTGTCGAAAAAGAATTGGGTCAGTGAAATAATTACCTCTGGCTATTAGTTAGCAAGTAATATCTCACACTTCTACAGGAATATTGTATCTTTTGCATCATTTCCAAAAACACCCACTCCTTTACTCTTTGAGAATTTCCCTGCAAAAATATAATATAAAGTTCAAATAGCTTCAGAATAAAAAGCAAGAACAAAAGAAAGCAGAAGAAGAAAAACCAACTATGAGAGAGAAAGGTTAGGAAAACACTTTCCCAACCATTACACATTAGCTAAACAATGAATAGATTGTTAACCAATGGGCACCAGATCCGTACTTTGCCTATCGGATAAACCATTGTATAAAGTCTAACAACCTGTTTCATAGTTCAAGTATTCAGTAACACTGATGGTCTTCATCTGGTCCATTTTCACCAGTTCCAAGTAGTGTAGATGGAAACATCACCTAATAAAACATTTACATTCAATCAACACAAGCCCCACAAAATTAAAAATTAAAATCAACATTGATGAAGCAAGTGTCAAAAACCAAGTACTAGAACCCATAGGTTTCAGGAAGTTCAGAGATGATGGAAAAATGTCTAATCAGATATAGATGTGTGAAAACAGAACCGTGGATGCAGCCATACACAAAAAGAACAAAATAGCAATCTAGAGTATACCTTCTAACATGAGTGTATGACCAATCGTGGTCCCTTTACTCTAGATGAACAGGGATAACCTACCAATTGAAGAACTTTCAACAGGATGTCAATTCCATCCTTCTACAACCTAAAAGATTAGCAAACTACCACACAGATTACAGGACCAGAAGGTAAGAAGGACCAAATTAGTTCCTAGCATATGAAAAGATTATATAGCACTTCTGCCAGCAACACACATGCCACAAGGAAAACTTGACTTAAAGTTCTACACAAAAATCAAACTTTGATAAGAATGTCAAGAAGTCATCCACAAATAATCCATAGACTACCCCCTCACCACAGCCGAGGAAAAAAAGGATATTGTTAATTTTAAGGGGAATTATCTGGGAGTTTGAGAAAATTCATATTTTGGAGCAAACCCTAATAATATCGAAACTCAATCAAGGGACCAAACAAAACCAACAGACACTGCCTTTGAGGAATTTTACTGTAATTATGCCTGCATTACAAATTATTTTTTGATAATGATTTAGGAATTTGGGATAGTTCATATTTTGGAGCAAACCTGTAATCTAGATAGTTGGGATAGTGTATATCTTGGAGGCTAGGATAGATAGATAAATAGATAAAGCACAAGAGAAAGACAGAGAGATGTGGGATAATGCACAAGGGAAGAGGTAGGGTAGCCACACATGCCAGCCTCCTCTACCATGGTCCAGGGCCTCCACCACTGAAGCACCTGTATGCTTGTGACCAGTGGCACCTCTACAGAGAAAGAAGATATTTCACCATTGTCGGTCTTCATCTTTTCATCTGGTTGCATGGAGGAAGCAGGGTGTGGGTTTTGGATACCTCTGATCAGGGAATTCTTAATTGAGGACACAATCTTGGAAGTGCAATTTAATTTATTAATTTGGGTTCCACATTGGGTTAGAAAAGAGATTTTTCTTGGGAAATTTTCTGTCCTTTGAATTTACTACTGAATGAAAAATATGTTTCTTTTCTAATAATATATATATATATATATAATTTAGATTTTAGGGCTTCAAGAGGTTTTGTTTGAAATTTAGGAACTCCTAGATTATCGATGCTAGACCTGGATTAATGTTTGGAATTGAAGACTCGTTTGACACTGAATTTCTCCACTGTATAACCTTCATAGTTTTGAATGGTGTACGTTGAAACTTATTTCTGAGGTGGGTTTTAATTTCAAGGTCTAGAGAATCCAGGAGGAGTAGGAATAGTTCAGACTGATCTTAGTAAGGACAGGTGCAGCTGCTAAAAATAATATGTCCAACAGCCATATATTTTTGATTCATCATTCTATCATACCATGAGAATCTCATAAGAGCGCATGCACATACAGCAGATCTAGATAATTTGAATAAACAATAATAAGTTTTTTAACAAAGCAAAAAAAAAAGCATGTAGGTAACTCACGGTGTGGAATGGCACATTATCCTTGCCCATAAATTGATACAGCTCACGTTTTCAGTTCTTCACCACTTTTCCAATCAGATGTATAGCATGAAGTAATTGAGACATATCCAATTGGCGCATCAAACCAGACATAGAAAACCTACAATCACATGAGTGGAACAAAAACAATCAAATGTTTAATATAAAAACTGTAACATGGATCCAGCATGTACCTTCTCAAACCAATAAGCGAAAACAATCTAAAGAAAATCTGTTAGATATAGTAAATCCAATCAACACCAAACAACCTTTTCCTTGAATTTGTCATGTGGAACAGGAACGCCCCATTTTAGATCTCTTGTAATACATCTTGGTTTCAGCCCTTCTTTAAGCCAAGCATGTGTAGCTTGAATTGCATTCTGGCTCCAAGATCCAGCCACAGACATGTCATTGATATATTCTTCCAGTTTGTCCTTCAGCAAAGGGAGCTCAAGAAACAAGTGGTTTGTATCACGGATGCGAGGAGGAGAATGACAGAACTGAAACATCAGACCGACCAGGAATTAAATAGAAGTTTGAAAAGCATGTTTTCACCACATTCACTGCTAACCCCTTCACTTATGCAGAAGTAGAAGGTCTGGCATTCACTGTTCAACTTAGTTTATATATTGAATTGAGGATGAAAATGATGGTGAGAATCACAAAACAAGTTTCCATTCAATAGACTGTCCTAACAAGGAACTCTTTTCATCTGAAAAGTAAACTTTGTATGCTGCCTTATTTAACTCAGAAATAGAATGAGATATAAACCATTTAGAAAACATGGTATACCTTGCATCTAGGATCTTTTAGTTCAGTTAGTTCAAAAAGCTTTCACACTTTTCACACTGATCCTCGTGCAGAATTATAGTACAATCTTAGTAGGACAAACGCCCTCCACAAGCCGATCAGCTAAGAACTTTTGGCATGTATCGCAGTAAAAAGCTGTATAATATCCAGAATTACAACAAAAGAATCAATATATATGTATATATGATAAATACATCAACAACAGCAAACTCTCACCAAGTAAAATCTTGCACAGAAATAAGTAAATATTAAGTAAGGAGATACTAATTTCACAGGAAGAGATAACCCTACACCTGCTGCATAACGTTTTCAGAAAGCCAATTGTTCTCCATCAATTTCTTGAAAATTGCTTGGCAAACTTCAGTCTGCTGTGGGCTTGACGTACGCCCAAATTCATCAAAACTTATGTCGAACCATTTATAAACTTCCTTATGAATTGCATGATATCTACAAATTCAAGACAAATGAAAGCATATCATTGATGCCCAACCATGGAGTTGACATAGAATTGGGGAGTAGCATACATTTGCTTATCAAATATATTAGTTTCAAGAGAAGCACTAGAGCAGAGAGAATATTCTACAACATTATACCTATCTCATCAAGATTATATTCCATCTTCTGCATATGATAAACTAATAATCAGTTAAAATAAACATTTATAGCTAAAAATAACAATTGCTTTTACTTATAAAAAAGATTAAGGGAAAAAACAACTACAATTGATGCAAATCAATAAGCCAAAACATTTGTTTAACTAGGCTGTTCTTTTTGCAAGAAAGTTATATGGTTTTAGAATTGAGCTAAAGAAAGCAAACTGAAAGAAAATTGTTAAACTATCCGAATACTAAATTTCTACTTTTATGAGCAGAAGCATGTACTTTAGCAGTGCCTTGCAAGGGAGCATACCAGTATACATGGCAGAACACTTCTTTGCCTAGGAAGTTTGATGAGAAAATTCTATGGAACAAATTAAAAAGAGAGGGACTTCCTTTTTTTGACCTTAGGTGCCCTTTGTGCAATAATGCTGAAGAAGATCTGAACCACCTTCTGTACTGCCCTTGGTGAGGACTATGGTAGCCCTTACTTCTATCCCTTGTCTGCAGATGGAGCTTGCCCTGCTCGGTGAAGGACCTACTTCAAGTTTGGAATAGGTTTCCCATTAGGAAGAGAGCTAGAAAGGTGTGGAGAGCAGCACCTCTACACCTAATTTGGGCTATTTGGAAGGAAAGAAACAGAGTGGTCTTTCATGATGAGATTTTTTCTCCTAACAGGCTGAAATATCCTTTCTTAGTGTTGTAATCTCTTGGGCAGGACTAATTGCTAATGCGGAGTATTCTTTTGTTAGGATTTTTTGTGTAATCTCTTGGCCTAGGCTCTGTTTTTTGAGGGCGGTAGGTTTTTGTTTTTGCTCTTTCTTGGTGTATAGGTTTGGTGCCCTCATATACTCCTTTATACGTAGGGTCTTCCAAGCTTTTCCTTTTTTGGTAATATATTGCTTAAAAAAAATTATACATGGTGTATACAAAGACAGAAAAAAGGCATACAAAGTGGATGGAGAAATAAAATAGAAAGAAATCCCATGGAGGTCATTCCATCAATAGATTCCATCATAGAAAGGAAGAATCTAACCCACTTCAAAAATAAGCAACCAATATACAGTGGGAAAGGCTTTTATGCCTTCCCTAAACAATCTACAATTACTGAAATTTCTAGGTAACCTTTTTGTATAATTTGTTTTATAGAGATTTAAGCCCTGATTTTCAATAGTTTTGAGAAGAAGTGCTAGAGGCTTTGGTATGGATTTGCAAATTTTTTCTTGCATCCAATGTAATGTTTAAACCATTTCAAAGCCATGAATTTATTCAGCTATCAATTAACCTCACAGATGAAAAGTGAAAAAAAAAATTATTAAGGAGAAGAAATAAAAATTATTTTCCACTATAGCGACTAAACTAATATATAATCACTATTTTATAATTTGATCAAAAACTGTATATACAATCATTATTATCATCTGATCAAAAAAACTATCATTATCTGTATTGATAGATAAAGACATAAGAAAAGAGATTAAAGAAATTAGATAAAAAAGCAAAAAAGATAGCACATGGTTAATGAACAAGAAGAAGAATGGGTGGATATTAACATTGATAGAGAGGATGATAGAGCATTTGAATATAATTATATTTGTTGGAGGACCTTAACTAATGGTGATGTTAATGTTGAGAAGATTATTCAAATCAAGTTGGAAATTAGGAGAGAGAAATAGAAACTAAATCAAAAACTATTGACAAAGATATACTATTAATTTGATTACATGATTGATGGTTTTCTCATAATTTCATTCTTTTCTTTGTCTCACCTCAAGGCCAACCTTTGCCTAATTTGGCCAAAATCCATCAAGACTATATTTGGCTTTGAAAAGTATTGCCTTAATGGTTTAAGAGCATAAGTCAATTAATATATTACTTATATTAAGAAACTCTGATAAAAAACATTACTTGTCACAGATCTGCTGGGGGGAGCATTTCTCCTCCATGGCTTTGTTCTCTGTTGCTGTCCCATACTCATCAGTCCCACACATGTATATTGCATTATAACCACGTAGACGACAATATCGAGCAAAGACATCAGCACTTAATACACCTACAACACAAAAACCAAAAGGCAAATATAACCAATTCCAGCAGTAAAAATCCAAAGTTTTGCATAATTTTAGAAGAGTTAATAAACAATAACAACAATAAGACCTATGGTTCTTATTTGCCAATCAAAAAAAATAACAACATTAAGACCTAACCAACCACTGTTTCTGATCCAACAGTACTTATTCTAGTGTTAAAGATTGTCATATCTACTTTCACTTTTCTCTAGTGTTAATTGCTTACTCCAGTTTTAAAGATTATCACCACCTCAACCAACTGCTCTCTGGTCTTCCTCATCCTTCATGCACATTCATCTTTAATAAAATTGGTCCTTGCTCGTATATTCACTTGGTCTCCATTGCACTTTTTTTTTTTTTGATAAGTAAAATAAAGTAAATTTTAAAAGAGCTAAACATAGTGAGCTGGAAATTACAAGGAGAGGGCAATCAGCCTCCCAAGACTGCATAAGACCCAGCTAGGATGTACAAAAAACAGCCTCTACTCACTTACAACTCATCCAATCAATAAACCCATCCATAGTCGAAGGACTGCCTGGTACATCCTAGCTCTTTTAAAATACAAATGTTAAAGAGCTAAACATGGTGAGCTGGAGTGGGAAGACAATCAGCCTCCCAAGACTGCATAAGACCCAGCTAGGATGTACAAACAGCCTCTACTCACCCCAGCTCATCCAATCAATAAACCATCCGCCAGTCGAAGGACTGCCTGGTATAGACTGCATAAGACCCAGCTAGGATATTGCAAACAGCCTCTACTCACTTACAATTCATCCAATCAATAAGCCATCCATAATTAGAGACTGCCTGGTACATCTAGCTCTTTAAAATAGTAAATTTTGAAGCTAAACATAGTGAGCTGGAAATTACAAGGAGAGGGCAATCAGCCTCCCAAGACTGCATAAGACCCAGCTAGGATGTACAAAAAACAGCCTCTACTCACTTACAACTCATCCAATCAATAAACCCATCCATAGTCGAAGGACTGCCCGGTATAGACAATTTGGTCACCGACCAAAGAAAGTCTTCACCCTCTATATCGAAAAAATCTCATCTTCAAAAGCAACCTTATTCCTAACCTTCCACACTGCCCAAAATAAGAATAAAGGACCTGCTTGTCACACCTTTTTCTACTTCTTACCTAGCAAAAACCTTTCCAACTCAACAGTGTCCCACACTGACCTCATGTTCACTCACATGACACCAAAAAGAGAGAAGAGAAGCTCCCATAATAGCCTCATATGTACACAATAGAAGAATGTATTCCATAGTATCCTCGCTTTCATGACAAAGGTAAAACCTATTTGCAAGACTAAAACCCCTTTTTTGAAGCTAGTCAATAGTTAAGATCTTTCAGTTCCCCAAATTACTTCCCGATTTTAAAAATTTTAAAAAAAATTCTTTGATTGCACACAAGACTTTCAAAACCAAAAGCCAATGGAAAGACTCAATGGTTCTGGGCTTCAAAGCCTAATACATTGACTTGACCGAGAAGACATCATCTTTAGTCTCGTTCCATCTCACTCTGTCCTCTAACTTGTCATCCACAGTTTTCAGTCCAATCTAAGATAGAAGCCTCTCCACTTCCCAGCCATTGAAAGATCTAGTAAAAAAGGGATTCCAACCTTCTCCTTCCTCAAGCTCGTACCAACACTCTCTCACCCAAGTGTCTTTTGACTCAACAATAACAAACAAAGAATGGAAAAAGACACTCAAAGGTGCCTGCCCACACCATGTTTTCCCTCAAAACTTCAGTCCCTGCTCATATCCTACCACATAGGATAATCTAGCATTAACAAGAGGCCACCATCTCCAATTGTCTACCAAACCCCTGCATCATACCCCATTCTCACTTTGCAAGAGCACCATCCCCTCCTACTCACCATATTTAGCCCTAATTACACCATTGTATAATGCCCTCTTTCTGTCGCAAAGCACCAACTCCATTTGGAGAGAAGCGCCTTCCTAAGGCATCCCTTCACTCCCAAATCTCCACTCTCTTTGTCCAAACACACTGTTGCCCGCCTTACTAGATTTTTTTATTTTTTTTTATAAGTAAATAAAATATATTAAGAAAAGGCACCAAAAATCAATGCCCTAAAGTATACAGGGATTATAAAACAAGCAATCCAAAAACGTCTTGCAAAGACAACAATTGCCCTCAAACCACTCAAACTGGTCCTAACCAATCCACAAAATCCATTACTGAAGAAACCACCCATTACCCACAATTTTTTTTTTTTGATCAATAAAAAGCAAGTATTATATAAGGGAAATTTCCTAGGAGTACACAGGACTTGGACAAAAGGTAGCCAAAACAAAAGAAACATGAAACACCCATTACCCACAATAAAAGACACTCTACTACCCACTACATCCCATTCCATTCGAATAGCATCCCTACTTCATGTGCTTCTCTTACCACACAAGAACACTATCCCCTTTCGTCTTCCTTGTATTTTCCACAAATCACTCTATGCCATAGAGTCCCTCTCTCTTTCGTGATACGTCATCCCCATTTACATATTAGAGCTTTATTAAGAATATCCAAATTTCGTATACCCAATCCTCCCTTTTTTTGACTAGTACATACAATAGACCATTTAACCAAATGAGGGCGCTTAATCAAAGCTCTTCCACCCCACAAAAAGTCCGTTTGGATTTTCTCCAATCTTAATATGATTGTCCTAGGGATGCGATATAGAGACATAAAATATGCAGGCATACTTGACAGAGTGCTTCTAATCAGAGTTACTCTCTCTCTTTCATGAAACGCCATCCCCATTTACATATTAGAGCTTTATTAAGAATATCCAAATTCCATATACCCAATCCTCCCTTTTATTGACTAGTACATACTTTTTTTTTATCGGTAAAAGGCAGTATATTGATCAAACTTTTTTTACTAGTACATACATTAGACCATATAACCAAATGAGGGTGCTGAATCAAAGCTCCACCACCCCACAAAAAGTCCCTTTGGATTTTCTCCAATCTTAATATGATTGTCCTAGGGATGCGAAACAAAGACATAAAATATGTAGGCATACTTGACAAAGTGCTTCTGATTAGAGTTACTCTCCCTCCTTTAGATAAGTATTGCCTCTTCCACAAAGTTAATCTTCTCCGTAATTTTTCCTCGTCTTTGTCCCATACAAAACCACATTTATAAGATCCCCCCAAATAGGAAAAGGGAAGAACACTGATTCTACACCCAAATTCTTGAGTTAGATCATTTAGATTCTCTACATTGTCCACTAGGATAATTTCACTTTTCTCCAAATTAATCTTCAAACAGAGAGGATTTCAAACCATATGCATGACATAAGTACATCAGTGATCTACATTTGGTTCACAAAAAATTAAGGTATCGTCAGTGAAAAGCAAGTGAGTAACCTCTACTCCTTCACCTCCTCTGCCCCTCACCTTCCATCCAAACAAGTAACCCCCCATCTTGGCTTTATCTATTAAAATAGAGAGAGCTTCCATTACCATAACAAATAAATAGGGAGAAAGGGGATCCCCCTGTCTCAGCCCTCTAGATCTATAAAAAAACTGGAAGGAGAATCATTAACAATAACAAAGAAACTGGTTGTTGTTACACACCATTTAGTCCACCCAATCAATTTCTCACCAAAACCCATTTTTTGAAGGAAGCATTGTAAAAAGTTTCAATTCACATAATCATATGCCTTCTCAATGTCCAAGTACATAAAAGCCCACCACCATTACGCTTTAACAGGGAATCAATGGCCTCATTTGTGATCAAAGAGGCATCTAAGACCTATCTTCCTTGCACAAAAGCATCTTGATAGCAAGAAACCACCTTTCCCATCATCTTTTTTAGCCTATTAGCTAGTACTTTGGCTAGCACTCCTACTCTAATTTGTTATTTTCTCTATAGTTTCCATTTTGTGATAATTGAAAGATTAAATAGATATCTTCAACATCTACTAACCATTTACCATCGATATTCCTTCATTTCATCAACTAATTTTAATAAACCCACATTCTGAATATTTCAGCTAGCCTTATCAATTTTAAGAACATAAGACTCCAAAATTCCAAGTTAAAGTGCATCATTTCCATATATAATTGCCTAAAAACATTGGCATCAGCAAACAACCCACCCCAAGGGACCTAATCTCAGATACACCTGACCGCTTCCCCACAAAAAAGTGTAAAAGGATAAGGAATGCCAACTTATGATAAAAACCTATCATGTTCAGAGATTTCCTTATAGGTATACATGAACACGAATACATACACGCATATGCATTCATACTATTTCAAAGGCACACTAACCCGCTTAATATTAACAGTACAGATAGTCAAGGATAAGATTTATATGTTTAGACAACTATAGGGGGAAGTCCAAAACAGCTGTCAGAATCCAACATTATGAAGAACTGACCCTTAAAGAACTAATGGTCAAGATGAAATCTTCCCTTCCAATCTTTTGCTTGCATGTAGAAGTCCAGCTACAGAGATGGAATTGATACGGGAGGTAATCAGTATATTGTGTGAATACTTTTACACACATGCACATATGTGCGTGACTAATAGGTCTAGATCTATAATTGATTTTTTGACTTGGTTGGGGTGTAAGTGAGGGGTGGTGGGTTTTCTTGTTCTCCTTGTTCCCCTTTGAGGGTCCCTTACTTGTGGGCCTTCATTGGGTTTTCTTTGGTTTTTTATAAATTGCTTTTACTCATCAAAAAAAAAAAATATGTGCGTGTATGGATAGATGGATAGATATCTGGAATTAGGAATCAACCCTATAAAGTCCCCATCCCAATCGAAACCATGCCATCTAAGCCTGGTCTCAGCAACCATTAATGGTTCTCATACTTGTTATCATTCCACCATACATAATCTTGGTCACATCAGTATATTTGTTTAGCAGCCTTTCTTTTCTCATAAATTCATTCTTAGCTCAATTTCAATTACTATCTCCCATGGTTTTATAGTACAACTCATTCGTATGCTTTCAAGGCAGTTTGCACTGACCACCTCCTATTTTTCTTATATATTGATACCACAATGTGTTTCGTCCATTGCTTGACAATTTTCCTGTAAAAACATACTACCTTATTATCTGCATTATACCACATCCCAAAGATATTGAATAAGGTTTACAATCTATCCATTATCATCTTCAAAGCATCTTTAAATTCAACATCAAGCAGGTTCACGGGCTGGCTCAACTGGTAAAGGGATGGGAAGAGTTTATGGGAGCCAGGTTCAAATCATAATGAGGGGCAAACTTCACCTATTAATAAATATAAAAATAAAGTTTCAAATTGTTTAGAATGTAAATCATTTCCAGCTTCAATCAAATAATTTAGTACTATTTGCTGTTAAATAACAGCTTCCAAAAATCTATCTTTCATGCTATTCATTTGGATGCTAAGGAGAATGTTAGGAAAATAAAAAATAAAAGTCACCAGACCTTAACATCATTATTTCAAACACAATACAATGCAATGCAATATTTTTGCAAATAGAAAAAGAAAAGAAAAAAAACCCAATCCAAATGAATCAAAAACTTCGATTTTCATAGAAATCAATGCTTCCAGCCTCAGCCAAATAATTCAATTCTGAATTTTGCATTGAATGCCTCTAAGATATTAAAAATAAATAAATTTAAATTAAAAAATAAATAAAAAAATACCACGTTCTTCTCATCCAATAACCAAAAAAAAAGATAGGAAAACAAATACAGAAAGACTCAACCGTGAATTTTAGTATTTTAAACCGGTCAACGGGAAATGAACACTTGAACACAACCGATTGTTTCAGCTGAAGGAATTTTCCATTTCAGAAAACAAAGAACAACAAAAATCAAGCTCCTCCAAAATATATAGCTCTAATTCAATTCCCAGCCTTTCTGAGCAAACAAACAGACGTCAGTCACGCCTATGTATAGAAAAGAACAAATAGAAACAGTAAAAGAGACGGAAAGTACAGCCGATGATGTTGCCGAGATGAGGGACGTTGTTGACGTAAGGCAAGGCGCTGGTAATGAGGATGTTGCGCTTCCCATGGATCGGAAGTTTTGGCGCCGGCGCCGTCCGAGCATGTCCGCCGTCGCTTGAGGGATTCGCCATTGTTAGTATCGGGTTTGGGCGACGTGAAAATGGCAGCTTCAGCTTTTTTCCTCAGTCTTGAATGGTTTTTCTATAGTTCTACAAATAGTGGAATCACAAACGAACGAAAATACAGGACACTATATATATATATATATATATATATATATATATATATATATAATCTTTGTTTTTTCCAGCCTATTAGGGCAAAGAGGTGGGAATTGTAATTGCCCTTCCTCTTGCTTTTAATTACACCTTTTTTTTTCATAGGTTAGTCTTGTACATTGTTTGGTTTCTGAAAACACATAGAAAATACTTACCCAGGCGTTTGTTTTTTTTGGTTTTCTAAAAAATCAAAATTCTTTCTCATTTTAAACCATTTATTTTTTATTTTAAATAACTTGTTATGAATTTTGAAATTTTATTACGAATAATAGCGAAATGTTGGATTTTTACGTCGCCAAATATTAAATATTTCATAATTTGTATAACGTATTTTAAAATCAAATCTTTTAAAATATTTTTTTATTTTAACATAATAATAAAAAACTAAATTTGGGAAATCTAGTCTAACATTATTTTTTTACTTCATTTTGACAAAAATGCCTTGTAAAAATAACCTTTATTTTCAAAGATATATATAAATAAATGAAATGAAAATGACATTTTTGCCTACTATGAATCATTCTTTGAAAAGAAATAAATATTTGTAATAATAAAAAGTTATATCATCGTTGTTATAGAAACAAGTAATGACTTAAATGATTTTCTTAATATATTTAAGATATTGATTTTAAGTATATAAAAAAAATAAACAACTTAATATTTAACTAGAAATACAATATTAAAAAAAAACAAAAACGGTTTAATATTTATCTTTTAGTGCGCTTGTTCAATGTCGGCGATAAGTAAAAGAAAAACAAACACCCTTTTAGGAAGCAAAAATGAAATATACACATGGTCTAATTTAAAATATATATATATGATTGAAGAATGTTTCTCAAAGAAAAGTGTTTTAGGATAGTTTTTAAATTATTAGAAAATATGTTCTAAAATAAAAAAAATTTTGTTTTAAACCTAAAATGTTTTTGATATTTTCAATATGTTTTTATTGCCAAAATATTAATTCAAATAACATTCACATTATATAAAATAATGAAATTACTTAAATGACCTTTAATGGGTTGTTAAGTAGAAGAATGCACAGTGAGATTTTTTGATGATAACGAAGCCAGGTTATTTATTTTTAATAGTTGCTTTTGATGAGTTGGTGATAAGTTGAGGAAGTTGATCAAGCGTCAAATGAAGATAATACAAGCTAAAGATGACAATGATAAAGTTGATCAAGCACTTGGAAATAAAGTTCACTCAAATCAAAGAACCAAAATGACAAGTAACCAAGATTTCAAGCTTAAGCATCAAGTGAAGATTTTGATTGCTTAGGAATCTATGTAAGGTGAATGCATTAGTGCACTTTAGGATATCATCTTTAATCATGCATCACTCATAAACTCAATTTTCAAAACCAAAATTGCATTTAGTTTGAAAACTTGAGTTTAAGCATAAAACCTTATATTTATAATCCTAAAATGAACTTCAATGTTTATCTAAGGTTTTATAAATGTTAGTAATAAAAAATACATAAAATTGATCATTTAAAAATGCATGATTCATAGTCGTAGGTTCATTGAAAAGAGTCAGGCTGGTGACAGAGTTCCCTCAACGATTACATTGCTTGACTATAAGCGACGTAATTTTACGTAACCGAGTTAGCGGTTGGTCAGCGATTAAGCGGCTTAAGTAACTCGCAGAGTTCTCGCTCTTATAAATGGGAGTGTGGAGGATTACTTAAGGGTTGGACACTTGACTTGTGCATTTATTCTCTCGATCATATTTCTTAACATCGTCAGTCTCTAGTGAGATTAACGTGCGTTAAATGCAACTTGCATGCTGGGGTGCACTTTTGTATTCATCAAGTTTGAGTTGTGTTGGATCTATATTGAGGAAGGCAGAGGGGATTTCCCCTTATTATAAGTGAGAGAAGTTTCAAGTGTGTATAGCTTGAAGGAAGGAATTGTGAAAAGCCAATTAGACCATAATCGAGTGTAAGAAGCTCGGGATTGGAGCTTTGGGGTGAGTGTATGGCTTGAAGGAACATTGGAGCCATAATCCAGTATAAAGGAAGAAGCTGGTTGGGCTTGAACTGGTGGAACTCTCACTAGTTGAAGGTTGAGGAGAAGTGGACGTAGGCAAGGTTGTGTCGAACTACTATAAATCCGGGTTTTGCTTTCTCTATCCTTATTTCTTTAATTTATCGTTATTGCATTAAATTGAAGATTTATTATTATGCGAAAAGTTTTTGAGAAAACCAATTCACCTCCCCTCTTGGTTAGGTTGCTTAGTCATATTGAACTTTCAATTGGTATCAGAACAAAGTCTCTTGTTTTTGAAGACTTAATCGTCTAAGAAGAAAATGAGTAGCATTAGCACAAGCCTTTTTCAAGCCGAAAGTTTTTCCATCAACAACCCACCTCTCTTTGACGGGTCAATTATCATTTTGGAAAAACAAAATGACTTGGTATTTACAATCTCTTGATTTTGAAGTTTGGAGAACAATCTTATGTGGTTACACTTCTACTAATTGATGGAAATAAAATCCAAAAACCTCTTGATGAATTTAATGATGAAGAAAAGAAAGAATTTAAATTAAATTCAAAAGTTATGTATATTCTTGCATGTCTTTATGGATATGGCCCGAATTTAATATAATATGTCAATCTTCTTATTATGAGATTTGAGGATACTAGAGTACCATGAAGGAACAAACGAGTCAAAGTCTAAAATTGGAATTCTTTGTAATGATGATGAAATGAAAGTGCTTGACCAAAGAAGTGAGGAAGAAGTTTCAAATATGACTCTTGGTTTGGAGGATCTGAATGAGGTAAGTTCTAATTCTGCGATGAGGAATGTATTTTTAATATGATGAATTACTTAAATTCATCTCTGAAACTAAATGAAAGAACACCTTACTTAAGGAGAAAGTTCTTGAGCTTCAAAAAGAACTCGATGAAATCAAAGAAAAATTTTCAAAAGTTGAAGCCTCAGAAATCCCTCTTAAGAAGGAAAATGAAGAGTTACTAAAAAAGAATGAATGATTAGTCTCTTCACTTTTTCAAAAATTCTCATTAGGTCAAAGCTTTTACATAATCACGGCTGCGAATGTGTTTTTGATAAAAGGGGGCTAGGATACAAATCTTCAAGAAATGAAAAATAATTTAAAAACTACTTTGTCAAATAATCCACAAGTGAAAGTCCATCAACCATTTGCAATTTTTGTGGTAGAAAAGGACACATTAGTAGTACTTGTCCTCTTGGAATGGATCCCGAGGTTTGACCTCTAAGTCAAAGAAGGCTTGGGTTAAAAAATCAAAGGCCACTAACCTGGGACAGGTTGGTACAAAGCTTCTTAATTTTCTCTTGTAGGGGTCAAAAGAGGAGATTGATTCAAAGAAGAAAGAGGAATCACTTTTGGGCCTTATCTACCTCTCGACTTGACGAGGAGAATCTAGTCAAGGACTTCCAAGAGAGTGAAAATTTGTCACAAATCATCCACATTATCAAATTATAGAGTTTGACAAGCCCATGCATAGTGAATTTGAGATGAGCATGATAGAAGAGCTCAACTTCTTCCTTGGTGTTCAAATTAAACAACTTAAGGAGGGCACTGTCATAAATCAAGCAAAGTACATAAGAGACCTCCTCAAGAAGTTCACTTTGGAAGAAGTGAGAAGGCCCGAAAGCACCTAAGGGGCTCATCCTTCAAGCTTGACATAAATAAAGGAAGGTATGCCCTTTTATCAAACTAAATATAGAGATTTGATATAATTGCCTTCGCGAGCATGCACAAATAGGGGTTATAACTTTAAAATTTGGTGATTAAGATTGTTTGATTTTTTTGCATATGGGTGTGTCACGCTGATCCCTTTGACGAGGGGCTGGAGCACGGGATTGAGACTCTTTAACTTGCTTTTCCCGATAGTTTGGTGGGTCCATTTTCATATATATAATTTTATAATTACATAAACTTATAGAACTACCACTGTAGTGGTGCTTAAAATGTCCTACACATATATTCTTAAGTCCCATTTACTTGTACTTACACAAAATCACTATTACAAAAACTTTTACATTTACATTTCAAAACCAAGTCAAAACCTACATTAGGTGGACTCATGTCTTTGTGTTGTGGCCTTGTTGTATGCAGAATATATCGGATATTGTCACACCCCACCCTACTATCGACGGAGTGTCAGCCACTTTGAAATCCTCGATCATTCACCTATTCTTGAAAATCGCGTGAGCGAAGCCGTATTGCTGTGATCTCGTATAAAAAAATTTCTTTTCTAAACTTGTGATTTTATAAAATTTGACGTATAACGGTGTATATGGGACATGTCCCAAAAACACAGCCCATGATTTTACTATATCAAACATGGCGACAACGAAACCTCCACATTTCATAAACCACATTATGTACATACATATATTCCAACTTTGTCTAAGTTAGTATTTCCATACAAAAATTCTATTTATACCACTGACACTATGCGTCTCGGGGACTCTATTGTGCTCCGGCATCAGGGCGTACATTACGGAAAATAGTTTTAAGCAGAGAAAATAATAGGCTAAACGAGTCGGTGAGTGTATCTTTTAGAAAATGTTTGTTCTTTGAGAAAAACATCAAAAGCCCCAGCCAAAACTCCTGTTTACATGATATTTTCTAGAAATATTTCTTTCTTTGCTGTTTTACTTTAAAAGTTTCTAGGCTTTGTACTTGCTTATGAAAGTTTATAGAACCTTTCAAAAATCTCTTGCTTGCTTGCTTTATCTTGCTTTAAAAGTTTCTAAAACTTTTCTCAACTCTTGCTTTAAAAGTTGCTCAAAACTTTTCATAAACCTTTTGCTTCAAAAGTTTCTCAAAACTTTTCATAAGCAGAGCTGGGCTGAGCATGCTTTTTGAAATAAAGCGGGAGCACGGAGTACCGGCTAGTTTGTTTAAAACAAACACGGGAACTGGGCTCGGCGTGCGCCCGATGGTTGATTTTAAAAAGCGTATAAACATGCTTATAAATCATCAACCAGCGGAGGCCTTTCCTAATAGTTGTACCACTAGTGAACACGGGAGCTTGGGCATCGTAGTCTTGGTGGAAGGACACAGTGCATCACCTAGGTGGAAGGGCCTTGGCCCATCACCTTTCGGTAAATATGGTGGGGTGACACCCAGGTCTCCATCGCATGGAGCTAGTTAGAGCTCTTAACCTTATATACTCCCGGTCGTACCACGGTCTCCTTTAAATGTATGATGCATGTTCCTAAGTTTTCAGGCCGGACAATCTAAATGCATGTATGAAGTCCCTGCTGTGGCCGCCTTGCGTGCAGATATAATGGGATGCTTGTAAGGCCAAGGGTTTGGTTAGACTATTTTACAAAATAGACTTTTGTTTGCTTCTAGCTTTGCTCTTTGAAATATGGTTTTATAGTTAAAAACCATTGCTTGCTAAACTCATTGCTTACACTTCGCTCATTGCCTTTTTAAAAGTATGGTTGAATGAATCAAAGCCATTACTTATTTGCTTTTCATATATGGTTTAAAAAATCGAACCGTTTGCTTACTTTCAAACATGGTTTACAATCAAAACCATTTAAATATCGATTAAGCAGTTCATAATAATACGCAAGTATTTGGAAAATAGGTTTAGAAGACTCACCTCTTTGTTTCTGAGCTTGAGCCGCAAATCCGCTCACTTTGCCTCCTTTCTTTTCCTTTCACGTCTTTCGGCTTGAATACGACGACGTATTGTCGCTGCGTATGGCGTATAAACTTAGCATTACTTCTGCATAAGTCACTTTAAGGTCACACAACATTCATATAAGTCAAATTAACAATTTGCCGCCCGAGCACTAAAAAAACCTAACAAAAACCACTAATTTTGGTAGCCTTTTTTCAACATCTCATGGACTTTATTTTAAAAATTATTCAAAAGAGTCTTCAAAAATTATGAAACTCTCCAGATCAGTCCTTTTATATAATCCAATGACATCTATTTAAAAAATTTCAATGTAAAATTCCTTCTCTAGTATAACCACATAACACAAGTTACAACATGTTTTGATTCCAAACTCCTTTGAATCACCTACGTATCCTTGATTTCTGGGATCTTAACTCCATAAATTGAAATTGTTTTCACTCTTTTCATTTGACTATGATTCTAAGGTTTCTTCTCCAATTGGAATCACCCAATTTGGATCACCAAAACTCAAGTTATTGTATTTTACATCTATATGACTCAATTTGGAAGAACATAATCTGCACATAGCTCAACTTAGAAAAATTTATTTGCACTTTGGGTTCACAATTTGCATGAACTTCCTTCAGATAAATTATTCCCATGGAAGTATATTTTACCTAGAATTTTGAATCACTCAATTTGGATGAGTGAAACTCCACTTATGGCCAAAACACTACAACCATACCCAAAAGCGAGCATGTCCCGGTGGGCTACACGAGCTCACCTTTAGATCCGTATTTGGGAGCCTTAGAGCTACAATTTGCTCTTGGTTCCTTCTATACATTTGTATCCCTATCTCTTGGTTATTTTCAATTGGAATCAATTCATTTGGATGATTATAGCAATCTATAGCAAACAAAAGCAGGGGGTTTTGCAATTTTGTGAATTTCCTTTAAAAAATACAGCGTCTCGGCTTTTCTATTGATTACGCCAGAAACCTGACATGGAATTAAGTCCCAAGAAACAAGCTTGATAACTTGAATTGGTGATTGGAGCTTACGTAAAACAAACACACAGGTAAAAATCGCATAGATTGACCGAGTCCATGATTCAATAATTATAAATAAAGAGGATTCCATGTTTATTGTATACTAATTGAGTTTTACTGCATGAATTAAACAAAATCTAGGATTTGGGTGATCTCTTCCAAAACCCATGACAGGAGGAACAATCTCCATGGAAAATTCATGCTAAAAGCCTGAGCATCAAGAAATACACTTATTCGAGACAAACATACCTTGATCTTGGATTTCTTCAGCTCTCCTCCTCCTTAGCATAACCTCTTCTGCTCCTACCCGGCTCTCTCCTTCCTCCTCCTTAGAGCAGTGAATCTAGCGAAATATGAGACCAAATGAGTTTGGCTTATGTCTCCCCCTCTATTTATATGCTAAACTTTGCCTAAATTATAAAATTTTAGTCCTCATCTCTTTAATTTTTAATTGTAACTTTATGCTATTTGTATTATTATTGTCTTAATGATTTTCATATTCAGTGTCTGTTCTTAAATGACAATTGTACCCTTGTTCTCATACCACAATCCGGTTCCATAAACTTTCATTTCCTACTTTAGTCTCCAAAAATACTCTTATGTGGCGCTTGAGTACTTTCTTATGTAGCCACATAGTATCATATCTTGTGCTCTGGGGCAGGTGTTCTGAAATCCTCCCTCATAAGGAGTTCATTTAGTCCTGAAATGAATAAACTAAACTCGAAATAAAGGAAAGGAAAAATCATAATTCGGAAAATAAGTGAGGAGTCTTGTGATGTCCCAGTATCTGGCCTTCAGTAAATGCCTCACTCATGATTCTTCGCCAAGGCTAACTAATGGAATCCTTTTGCTCCTCAACCTGTTCATACGATCTACAATGCACTTGCGGGTATCTCTTCATAAGAAAGTCGAAGTTCTCCTTTACTTCCGCCTTGTACGCTCTCTCGATACATATGAAGATCACGGGATGCCTTCTTAACATCGACACATGGAATGTGTCATGAATCACTTGATAACTGCAGGGGTAACTTCAACCTGTAGGCTACTAGCCCCACCTTGCTCACAATCTCATAAGGTCTAAATCTTGGTGAGGCTTGCCTCGCTTCCCCAGTCTCATTTCCAGGTGAAATCTTCAAAAGACCCGATCACCCGTCTTATTTGCAGTCTCTACGACGGTTGTCAGCATAACTTTTCGGTCATCTCTTGCTTTCTTTAAGTTATCCTGAACAATTTTCACTTTCTGCGAGTGATTTGCAGTTCGAGCTCGCTAGTCTTTCTGCTCGCCAGCCTCATCCCGGCCTGTTTGGAGTCACATTTCCTACCATCTGATTGCCTCGAATGGTGCCATTCTTATCTTGGCACGATGTTTGTTGTTATAAGCGAGCTCCATTAGTGCGAATAGTATCCAACTCATGAATTCCATCCTGTCTCGACATATCCTCCCAGCGTCTGGTGTGCTCGGTGGCCATGCATGCGAGGATGAAATGTTGTGTTGAAATGAAGGCGAGTACCTAAAGTTGTTTGCAAACTAGGCGAAACACGGATGAACTGGGGTCTCGATCACGAAACTATCCAGCGGAACCCATGAAGTGTCACTATCATCCCTGTCTGACTTGCTGACTTTTCTAAAGAATCCTCGACATTAAGCGGTAGGGAAATGAGCGGTTCCGTTAGTCGATCTCTTATCACCCATATCACGTCATGTTGCTCGGTCGTGGAAGACATCCTGAAATCCATAGTAATCTTCTCCCGTTTCCATCTTGGAATAGAGATGCTTGTATCTTCCTACGGGCCTCCAGGTGCTGCACTGCGACGGAGTTAGACATGCAGGGCGAAACTTACGATCTCTTTCTTCATCCCCAATTCCACGTGTGTTCTTTGAGAGATCACGTACATCTTGGTACTACTGGATGCATAGCATACGCGGATGAATGTGCTTCTTCCATAATGTCTCTCTTTGGCTAGCCATACTACGGCACACACATTCTCTGTCCTTTCCTTTATCATCTTTTAGTCATCTCTAATTTGAACTCTGCTTTCTTTCCTTTTATATCTCTTCATTAAGCTGTCATCTGTGGATCCTATGGCCTTTCTTTAGAATCGATCGATAAGAGGTCTAACATGAAATGTGGCTAACAAGGCTCCTGAATCCCTCGTCTCGATATCACCTAAAGCTCTTAGATCCACAGCGGTGGAAGATAACGTGATCTCATGAGATAAAGAACTCTGGTCGCTACTCGAGGCATGCGCTGCGGCCGTTAACTTTCACTGGATGGTGCTCGATAGTCTGATAAGTAGTCAGCAATCTTTCATTATATTGTTTGCCTCGGGTTTAACTCTTTTCAAGGTGAAAATATATTGGAGGAGAAACTCTTATGATCTGTAAGATCCTGAGAACACCATATAAGTAATGTCTACCGCATCTTGAGCAAACACATTTGCTTTGCAAACTCTAAGTCGTAATGTAGGGTAATTCTCCTCATGCTTCTTGGTGTCTAGAGGCATATGCAATCATACATCATTTTGCATCAAAAAGCAGCAAAGGCCTTCTTGAAGCATCACTTATAAACCCTGAAACCCATCTCTCCCATTGAAGCGAAAGCTATAACTAAGTGCAGTCAATCGCATGACTCCTCGAAACTCTGGCCCGGCGGGCATCCACGTCATACCCGACATGCTGCGTCGGCTTGGTAAGTGGGGTGTATCTGGAGAACCTCAGCCAGACTTCTGTAATATCCTGTTAGCGAGGAAGCTTAGGCCTCGACCTGTCTTTGTGGTTTTCAATTTGCACGACTTACATTTTGGGATCCACACTCACCCCTCATTTGAGATCCGTGACTGGGAATGCCACCTTATCGAAGCAGAAACTAACACTTGCTCAACTTGGCATACAAGCTGCCGGCTCCTTGAGTGCAAACCTGATCCTCAGTGAATGTTCCTACGAACTACGAATACCTTCAGGATATCATCGATAAAGAACTATGGCGAACTTTATTGATGCAATTTGGAATATTTCGGTTCATCAAATCCGTAAGCGTTGTCGAGCATTAGTGACGAGCGGCATCACGAAACTCATAATAATAGTAGCGTGTCACGAATGCGATCTTGAGAACATCACCTCACTGCACCTCGTGATGATACCCGGAGCCTGAATCTATCTTGGAGTACACTCGGGACCCACCAGAAGGCTGATCGAATAACTCATCGATCCCCGAGGGGTGAATCTTGATTGCGGATGGTAGCTTTGTTCGACTGCACGTAATCTATCTGTATTGTAAACTCCCATCTTTCTTTTTCACGAGAAGAGAGGCTGGAGCTCCGTGGGGATGCTCGATGCAATGAATCCCTTGCCAGCAGCTCTTCTGGTGAGCCTTAGAAACCCTTAACTGCGAGAGCCATCACTATGGGAGGAATGGAAATGGAGGCTGATCCTTGGGATCAAATCGATGGTGAACTGCTCTCTCTGGAGGTAGTCCTGTATATAGATAGAATACATGCGGGAACTCAATAATTGGAATCATCGATATAGTCCCTCTTTGTCTCCTACATAAGCTAGATAACCACTGACTGACTTAACTGTATTTTACTTGTCTTTGTCATGGTAGAATCATATAGGAAGATAATTCTCTACTTATTCCCTTGAACTTTACCTCGATTTCCACATTTATTCAACTGCCTTCCTTTTGTAACAATCTAATGTGGCTCACATGGCGAAACTGACGATCCATCTGAGAACCGTCGAATCCCTCATATCTAAGGCCATGAACTTACGTCCCTCAATCGGAACTCTACTATCTCGACTTCTGCAAATGCGAGAATAGCGGATCTCATTGGAGAAACTCTCATCACCTGTGCATTTTGGTCTCTATCTGGGCGATCAGAAGGCTGGATCGCGAATGAATGTGTGGCTCTGGGTCCGCTGTGTATAGCATCGTGATGAGGATGAAATAATGCCGATAACCACATGCAGGCGCATTTGCATCTGGCGAGTCGCGGCATATGCTACGGCACGAGTCTGGGGCTGCGTCTCGTATCCACTGGGGCCTTTGCCTGCCACCTACACCACGACCACCTCTGCACGAGGGGTACATACTTTGGCCCCTGCGCTTGTGAGCCTCTCACGAAGACCTGCAGGTGCTCGTCTCAGTGTGGGGGTAGCCCAGGCACAGCTGCGATGTCTCGCGCGATCAGCGAGGACACTCTCTAATGAAATGGCCTTCTTGGCCCTGATGGGAGAAACATCGTAATAACTATATCTCTTACACTCCCCATGTGGTGTCGCCTCAGGCACATGTATTGGGACCGGAGGAATACTGGGTGCCTTTGCTTGTAGTGGGGGCCTCGCGATCACCAGACTAGAGGTGGCTCCTCAGGCCACTGCACCTCGGCCTCTTGCCAACCTCTTTGCCCTTGTTCCTCTTTTCTGTTTGTCTTGTCCAGAATTTCTGTTGGGAGTACGGTGCCACTTCTCTTCCTTCTGCCTACTCACGATGCATAGTAAAAATCGTACTTTGCTCAACTCTCGGTACGCCTCAGTAAGTCCCCCAGTCTATTATGAGGGCGCGGACAAATGCACTCGGATCCGATGTGATCACTGCGAAGCCTTTTGCACTTCATGAAAGCCGTCGGCTTGAATATGGGCAATCTAACTGGTTAGAGAACCTCTTCTCATGTCCCGACACTTACATGTTCTTATTCTAACACGAAGAACTCCTCAATTACCGAATCCTTATGACTTTGAGGAAAGAACACATCGATGAACTCTTGTTGGCCCGGTCCCATGATATGCCATTAGGATACCTCCTCTCCGGCGGCGTCCCACGATCCTTAGCCACGTGTTCCATCAGGCGGAAAAGCAGTGCGCCTCAAATCAGTGTCCCGTAACTCCACAAACCTTATTTACTCGGTCTAGCCATAACGGTACATACGGATCTGCTTGCCGTCATATGGCTTGAGCCCGACTTTGTACTCTCTGTCGACCTCCAGGTTCTTGAGAACTTCTCTGAATTGGCGGTGGAGAGCGTTGGCGGCAGTCATTATGGCTACTATCTGTCTGTCTATTGCCTGTTTCTGTCGTAAACAATCTACATACTTGAGCTCCCTACGGTGGCCCGGATAGTCCAGTGACTTCTTCTTCGGAGGTGATCGTAGAGGCGGTAGTGGAACGACTATGTGCTCGTCTCTCTCAGTCTTTGGGGCCTTTCGGAAACCTCTGGAATGACTCTCTAGGGCGACCTCGACGTCCTCTTTTTTTATTTTATAGTCTTTGTATATAAAAAAAAAAAAATCAACTGTTTAATACTTTGAATTACTTGATATGTATGTACTTTAAATTCGAAAATGCATGGTTGCCAGTAGTGTAAATTGTGTATAACGAACTTCGATGCTTAATAACATAGGTTTCCTAAGACTCGACTCTATTATCAACTTGTGTTGGGATCATTTCTCCTCAAGCCTTAGGTTATACCAACTTATGCTCTGATACCACCTTGTCACACCCCTACCCTACTATCGTGAGGTGTGTCGGCCGCTCCTGAAATCCCCGGTATTACCTCTGTGGCCAGAAAATCGTGACGAGCCGTATTGCTTGCTTGATCTCGCCTCAAAATTTCTTTTCTAAACTTGTGATTTTACTTGGTGGCGACATAACATTTGTATATAGGGCGTGTCCCCAAAACTTGTATGATTTTACCTTATATCGAACATGGCAGCTTGACAACCTCCCACACATTTTCATAAACCACATTATACATATATTCCTTTGCTCTGAAGTTCAAGGTATTTCCATCTGAATTCTATTTATACACGGCACTTATCTGCGATGTGAGGGGGACTCTGTGTGCTCGGCGTGCAGGCGTGCCTATGCACGAAAAATAGTTTTAAAAAGCGATAATGAGTAAGCAGGCTCGGTGAGTGTATGCTTTTAGAAAATGTTTTGTTTTTCGGAAAACATCTAATGCAAAACTAGTTTATGATATTTTCGGAAATGTTCTTTCTTTGCTTTGTTTTACTTTAAAGTTTCTAAGAAACTTTTATTAACAACTTGAAGTTTATAAAACCTTTCAAAAATCTCTTGCCTTGCTTTATCTTACTTCAAAAGTTTCTAAAACTTTTCTCGGCTCTTATTTAAAGTTGCTTTCGAAACTTTTCATAAACCTTTTGCTTCAAAGTTTCTCGAAACTTTTCATAAATACGGAACTGGGCTCGACATCTTTGAAATAAAGCGGGGAACTGGGCTGTGTTTGTTTTAAACAAACACGGGAGCACAGACGACTATGCGCCAATGGTTGATTTTAAGCGTATAAAACAATGTATAAATCATCAACCAGGCCTTTCTAATGGTTGTACCTAGTGAACACGGGAGCTTGGGCATCGTTCGTGCGGTGGAAGGACTGGAGTCCACATCACTAGGTGGAAGGGCCTTGGCCGCGTCACCCTTTAGGTAAATATGGTGGAATTGCTGGGTCTCCATCACCATAATTAGTTAGAGCTCTTAACCTTATATGCTAGATGCACGTGCCACGGTCTCCTTTAAATATGATGCATGTTACAGGATTTTCCAACCGAGACGATCTAAAATGCATGTATGAAATCCCCCAGCCTGCCAGCCCTTACGTGCGGAGGCCACCTCGTAGGATGCTTGCTTAAGACTAGGGATTTTTGGTTGAGCCTATTTTACAAAATAGACTTTTGTTTGTACTTGCTCTTTGAAATATGGTTTTATGGTTAAAAACCATTGCTAACTAAACTCATTGCTTGCTTTTTAAAAGTATGGTTGAATGAATCAAAACCATTACTTATTTGCTTTTCATATATGGTTTTAAAATCATAGTTTGCTTACTTTGCAAACATGGTTTACAATCAAAACCATTTAAATATCACGAGTCAAAAGCAGTTCCTTAATAATACACTAGTATTTGAAAAAATGAGTTTAGAAGACTACGCCTCTTTGTTTCCCGACTTGAGCACAAAATCCGCTCTTTGCCTCCTTTGCTTTTAGCTATACTTTCAGCGAATGCGGCAGCGTATTAATCACCTCGTATGGCGTGTATAAACTTATGCTTCTGCGCCAAGTCACTTTAAGGTCACTGTTTTGTTCATATAAAGTCCGTGCTGTTCATGGCCCATTTAAAAGCACTGTAATAGTAATTTTGGTAACCTTTTCCAACAATGCTCTATGGACTTGTGCAAGAGTATTCAAAGGTCTTCAAAAGTATGGAAACTCTCTAAATCAGTCCTTTATATGTCAATGACATCTCTTTGAAATTTCAATGTAAAATTCCTTCTCACAAGAGTACTCATTACATATGAGATTCTGACATGTTTTGATTCAAACTCTTTGAATCACTACTGTTATCCTTGATTTATGGGATCTTAACTCCATAAATTGAAATTTTCACTCATTTGAAGCTATGATTCTAAGGTTTCTTCTCCAATTGGAATCACCCAATTTGGATCACCAAAACTCAAGTTATTGTATTTTACATCTATATGACTCAATTTGAAAGAACAAAATCTGCACATAGCTCAACTTAGAAAAATTTATTGGCACTTTGGGTTCATAATTTGCATAAACTTACTTCAGATAAATTATTCCCATGGAAGTCTATTTTACCCATAATTTTGAATCACTCAATTTGGATGAGTGAAACTCATATGTGGCTCACTACAACCATACCCAAAGCAGGCATAATCGGTGAGCTACGGGCTCACCTTTCAGTCGTGTTGGGAGCCTTAGAGCTACATTTTGCTCTTGGTTCCTTCTATACATTTTGTAGCCCTATCTCTTATGGTTCTTTACCAATTAGAATCAATTCATTTTGGATGATTATAACAATCTATAACAAAAACAAAAACAGGGGTTTGCAATTTTTGACGAATTTCCTTTAAAAAACCCAGTCTCCTTTTCTGTGATTACCAGAAACGACATGGAATTAGTAAAGCGGCTTATGGCAGCAGATTGGTGATTTTGAACTTCATAAAACCAAACCTAGGTAAAAAATCCTGAATTCAGCAAAGATCCTGATTCAACAAAACCATATAAATAAGAGGATTCCATGTTTATTGTATACTAATTAAGGTTTTACCCACATAGTTAAGCAAAATCTGGGATTTGGGTGATCTGTTCCAAAACCTAGACAGGAGGAACAATCTCCATGGAAAATTCATACTAAAAATACTGAACCATCAAATACATGTTCCAAGACAAACATACACCTTGATCTTGGATTTCTTCTTCACCCTCCTCATCTTCTCTTCCTCTTCCTCCTCTTGGCTCTCTCATTGTCCTCCATAGAATCGTAGGAAGCCTGGCAAAATATGAGACCAAATGAGTTTGGCTTATGTCTCCCTACATTTATATGCTAAACTTTTACTAATTATAAATTCAGTCCTCATCTCTTTAATTTTTAATTGTAACTTATCTTTATTTGTATTGTGGCCATCTACACAGCAATGATTTTCATGATGTGTCTATTTGCTAAATGACAATTGTACCCTTGTTCTCATACACAAATCCGGGTTCATAACATAATTTTCTACTTTGAGTCTCAAATACTACTATGACACTTGGTACTCTTATACACCCCTACAGTATCATGTAATGTACACTCTCTTGGGACGGAGGTGTTCTGAATATCCTCTTCGATTACATACGGATGAAACACTCGTGCTAAGTTTATAACTTAGTGGGAAACAGATAACAAATATGACCACTTGAGATGACCCACATACATATAAAAAAATGGATTTATCAGAGTTTACGTATAATAGAAATCTATAACAGAGTTTTCATATAACATAATTCTTATAACGGAGTTTTCATATCTCATAGGCGTCGAAACAAAGATCTTGCCATAAAAAGGTACCGCGGTACATTACATAATAAACGATTCCTTATGCTTTCTTATTGTTCATTATTCAGGTACATCATATAAATGTTTGCTGTATCTTAGAAAGCCAGATGAGAGGGACGAAACACGATAGATACCCAGGAAGGTACGGTACGATGTGAACGAGGCGATGTGCGCCCACATAATAGAAGTATCGTCGCACTAGCAAGAGTGCCGAAGCATTGAACAAAGACGTGCATGCCGCGTGGCAGTGTCGACAGTAGCGAGAGTGTCGTGGCGAGCGGAGTGTCGAAGCCTTAGCGAGAGACATGCACATAGCGTAATAAAGTGTCGTAGCCTTTAGCGGTGTGCCGCTATAAGGTGCTTATTCATTGCGACCGATTAACGACCGCCACAGTGTATGTATCATTGAAACTTTGTTTTATTGTTCTTAAACACATTGAATAAGGCGAAACGATGTCTGCCCGCATCGCCTCGGCGGCGAGTCTGAGCATTTTCATATAACTATTATACCCAATACGAACCCTTTTATTCACTTATTAGGATCCTCATTAAACCAATTTTTATGCCTAATTATCTTTCATTGAAAGTCCAAACAAAAGAGTAATGAAATCTAGAATTAACCAAAGAAAGAACAAAACTGAAACTGTAGCTTGTCCTAGGCATAACAATGCTACGCCTAAGTTGTAACACCCCGAAATATACCTTAGCAGTTTTCGGACATGTTTAGGGTATAATAAAAGTAAAGGTATATTTTTTCGAAATAAAATAATGCTAAAAAAGCGAAAACCGAATTTATGCAAAAGACAAGGTAAAGTGATCATTTACCCTTAAGGACTTGGTCATAATTTAGCTGGATTCATAGGCGAAGTGAGAATATGAATAAGTTGAGAAGTACAAAATGAAATGAAGATGAGGACCCGATGAGTAAATAAAGGAAAATTTTAATATAAAAGGAAGGTGAGACCAAAAATATCTCATTTTTGGTCTCCCATTTTAAGGAAGCTCACGTTTTTAGAGCAAAGAAGAGAGGAGAAGGAGAAGAAGAAGAAGAAGAGAAGTTTGTCAAAGGTATGGAACTAAGTAAGGATTTCTATGATTTTTGGTTAGGAAGTCTAGTTTTTGTATGGAATTAGTATGGTTTTGGGTATGGAAACTAAGATTTTTGTATGGTTGTTTGGTTGTTATGGGTTGGTGTGGTGTGGACTTTTATATGAACTTCCTCCTTGAGCTAGGGTTAGAGGTGTTAGAGAGTGTGATTACTTGTTAGGAGTATGGAATCTTCCCTTTGAGGATGGATTTTAGTATGGAAGTATGGGTTTTTATGGCTTAGTATGGATTTTGAACTTTGGTTTTATTCCTACTTTTGGGGTGATTTCGGGATTGATTGGATGGTTTTATGCCATGTTTTTGCATGTTTCGGTGTCGTGTTTGGCATGTTTGTGGCCTCGATTGGGAGGATATTGTGGCCGTGGACAGAGAACGTGCAGGATGGTTTTGGGTGAAAATTGGCATGTCTTTGGATGCCCGCGAGCTCTGGCCGTCGGTGCGTGGAAGCCACGCTGTGCGTGGATGGGCTCAAATTGCAACCTACAGTGCGCTGATGCATTGGGTTTCCCGCGCGATTGCGTGGCCCCTACCTGTCGAACCTCCCGACTTAGGACCGACCGTAAATCCTTCGTCGAACTCCATTTAGTATTCTTGGACTCTATGGAAAGCCGCTGAGGTCTAAAATCCATCCATATATAACTTGATACAATCTTGAGCTTATAATAAGTCAGAAAATGACAAAAACAGTGGTTCTTTGCCTCTTTGCTTGCAAGTCTTCTGAGTTTCTTCATGACTTGCAATTTGCTTAACTCCTTTGTTAGGACTCCGTTTTGGGTGTTCTTAGACTCTATGGAAAGCCTTTTGAGTCTAGAATCCATCCATATATATCTTGATACAATCTTGATCTTATAATAAGTCTGAAAATGACAAAAACCAGTGGCTGCTACTGCTGCAAGTTGCTGATCTCTTCATGGCTTGCAATTTGCATAACTCATTCGTTAGGACTCCGTTTTGGGTGTTCTTGGACTCTATGGAAAGCTCATTGAGTCTAGAATCTAACCATATGATATTTAATGGCATTTGGTATCCACATCTAAAAATTTGATTGTGGTACCAAGTGTGCCAATCGCTTGGTTAAAGTCAATTGGAATACATGATAAGAAAAGAGATAGATATGAACGAGAAATAACATGATACGTAGAAATGATATGTAGAGGAGTATAGAAGAAAAGAATAAAATGATAAACTCGGAGAAACACATTATGGTATTGCGCCACAAAGAATAGGATATGGAATAGTGAAGACATATATGATCGGTGCTTCGGCACTCTGGCCCAGTGTTTCGACACTTCTATTAGGTAAGACGGCAAGTCTCTTTTATTCCCGTCTTAGTCTTTTGTACCTTCGGTATATGTTGTCTAGAAATTATCATGCATTCTTTATCTCTAGTCCAAGCAAGCGAATGTTTATATGTGTGTATTTGAATAAGAAAAGATAAAAAGGTAAATAGTTTGGACATGAAGGGTACCTAAAGGGTATCGAGAAAAGTCTATGTTCTACACTCCTACGGAAATGGGACGATCCCGATAAGTACAAGTAAAGCGTACAAGTATAGAAATGTATAGGTATATGTCATAGATATGATAATTAAATAAAGTACATGAAAATATAAGTTAACAAGATATAAGATGTTACAAGTAGATGACATGATATGAATATAAGATTATATGATATGAATATATGATAGATAAAGTATATGAAAACATATGAAAAATGCAGGTATATGAAAAGCACGGTATATGAAGGAATTTAATAGAAAAGTATATTACATGACAATTACAGGATGAAAATATAGGGAATCTGAATCTAGATGAAGTATATGACAAAATAATAATACCGTCACCTTGAAATCTACTTTATTCTTGGATAATAAACGGAATGAATTCCTCTCGAATCTATGAATGTCAATTCTATAGTCGAAAGTGAATCATCTTATTAAATGCGAAATTACATTGCTCTTCGAATAATGAAACGGGACGAGATTCCCTCTCGGAAATGCGTCGTGAATGTCAATTCTATAGTCAAAGTGAATCATACTATTAAATGCGAAAGCACATTGCTAATGAATGACAAACAGGACGAGATTCCCTCTCAAGTCTGCCAGGAATGTCAATTCTATAGTCAAAGTGAATCATACTATTAAATGCGAAATTACATTGCTACTGAATGACAAACAGGACGAGATTCCCTCTCGAATTTGTCGTGAATGTCAATTCTATAGTCAAAGTGAATCATACTATTAAATGCGAAAGCACATTGCTAATAATGACAAATAGGACGAGATTCCCTCTCGAATATGTCGTGAATGTCAATTCTATAGTCAAAGTGAATCATACTATTAAATGCGAAATTACATTGCTACTGAATGACAAACAGGAAGAGATTCCCTCTCGAATATGTCGTGAATGTCAATTCTATAGTCAAAGTGAATCATACTAGTAAATGCGAAAGCACATTGCTAATGAATGACAAACAGGACGAGATTCTCTCTCGAATATGTCGTGAATGTCAATTCTATAGTCAAAGTGAATCATACCATTAAATGTGAAAATCACATGGCTACTGAATGACAAACAGGACGAGATTCCCTCTCGAATCTATCGTGAATGTCAATTCTATAGTCAAAATGAATCATACCGTTAAATGTGAAATCACATGGCTACTGAATGACAAATAGGACGAGGTTCCCTCTCGAATCTGTCGTGAATGCCACTTCTATAGTCAGAGTGAAAATACAAATGCAAAGTATATGATGATACAGTCATTATAAGAAAGTATATGACGGTACACGAAAGTATATGACCAAGTACATTACATGAAGAGAAATTGTGTGACCCAGAGCCAGGCGGGCAGATTGGTGAGTCGACCAAACAGGGCCTTCGTTTATTTAACCCAAGTCGTTAATCGAATCTGTTTTCAGTTATCGTTTTATTAAATTTCCCCAGTTTTCAAAAGTGTCGGCAAAACCCTACTTGACCAGGTTGGCGGATCAATGGAGCAGGTTACTCAGAGCATTTTCAATTATCTTATCAAAACATTTGGCTCATTTTATTCATTTTAAATTTTGTAAATTCGGTAGAGCTTGTTTTCATTTGGGCAAGCCGTAGACATTTACAATTAACAAAATTCACTTTCACCCACATTTAACCAAATGCATTTACAAAAATAATGATTCGAGGAGTTCAAAATTTGTTTTACAAAATATCAATGTTGAAAGAAATGGGTAATGCATATGGCGAACATGCTCGTAATTCCTTCTCTCTATGACGCTCACGAGCTCCTCGATCTTGGGTCTTGCTTCAGTGTCTATCACTCGGTACCTACGCATTGATAAAATGTCGCTAAGCATTTTCATGCTTAGTGGTTTATCTGATTAATATTCCATTTTCGTTCATTAAATCATGCATTTATCAAAATAATGCCTTTATCTGATATCAGTGTAATGTAAAGATACTTATACAAATACACTTTTCAATACCATCACATTTATTCGATTTGTGATTCCACATATAACTATAAATTCGACATCCACGGCAGTCGGTTGGTGAATCTGCACGATGCATGTTCGGTAATGTGGTTTCACGTATCAATAATCTAGTCTCATATGGTATAAATTAGGCATTCCGCGGCCAGTTGATTGGTGAATCTGTGCTTGTTGTCATTAATTAATAATGTGATTTCGCGTTAAATAATACTGGTCTCACATATGACTATAGAAGTCGGCATTCGCAGTGATTCGATTGGTGAATCTGTCGTAATACGTCATTCATTAGCAATGTGATTTCGCGTGAACCATCTGATTTACCTTCATGGTAATTGGTGGTGAATTAGTCATGTTGGTCGTCGATATCGTTCCAAATCAATTTACTTTGTCTGATAGAATTCATACAGTTCAAATACTAGCATACATGCATATATTTGGCAAACGATTCGAATAACAATGATTCAAATCCAATATATATGTATATTTCACAATTAGAGAAGCGGGAACAAGTATGAAGCAATCTTTGGAATAAAGATCGGTTATAGTACAAAACTAGAATAGAGAACGGGTATAGGCAGGGACGAGAGGTAGAGAGCGGGTATAGAACGGACCCGATTATCGATTAGTTTTCTTTCTCGATGTCAATCTAGGCGGTTGTCGTCTTCGCTACTTTGATCAAATCTGATTCATTCACTCTTAGTGATTATGCAAATAATCGTCTTAGCAGTCTAAACTTTGCCTCGCGGCTCGGTATGAATGCGCTTTTGACTTAGACTCATTCTTATTCCTCTATGAGTCTACTTTACTTAGAGGAATTGAATCATTCAATCGGATGTCAAGGCCCAAGTTATGTTTTATTGCACAATAATAAATTACGATCTACTTGAGACGGTTGTATTACTAATTTTTAGGGTCTTAACTCCATATTTGACTCTAGGTCACACTCATTTAAAGCTAAGGTGCTAGGGTTCTATTCAACTGGAATCACCCAGTCGAACAAAAACTCGAGTTACGTCAGAAACAACTTGGACTACTCATGTCCAAAGCTGATGCAGAATTTTTCTTGCACATGGCTCCACTTTGGTGAATTTTTAATCACTTAGGATCAAATTTGAATGCCCTTCTCTTTAATTTTGATTTTCCTTGAAGTCCCATTTTTACGTAGCCACTTGTATCACTCAAATCGGATAAGAAATGAGGAAGTTATGGCCAAAATCTGGCCCGGTCGAAACGGAAAACTTGGAACAAGTTCTGGGTAGAACTTAACTTCTAGGTAGAACATTAAAATGACGAATCAAGTTGTACCGGTGGAACTTCAAGTAATACCAGTAGAAGACACCAAAAGTACCCAGATTTTGTTATTTTCTCCTATTTTCCATACTTTTAGACGAGCCAAATCTATACTTAATATACATAAAAATCATTTCAAATTCATCTTTTAACCTCAATTATCCTCAAATCATCTTCAGTGGATATCTTTCTTAAATTCTTTCATGAATCACTTTCAAACCCACTCAATATGGTTTATGATCCATACACATCCAAATCATAAAGGTTAGTTAGGGTTTGATTCTAAACCTTCATTTACTTACAATTTCACCGTAAATCCTTCTCGAAGGAAGGATTCCTATTTTCTTGTGCCATTTAGAGTTTTGCTATTATACAATTTCAATACATCTTTAGTTAGGATGAACTCCTAACAAACCTAGGTTTGGGTACGACAAATAACTATTAACCAAGCAAAACCGAGGATCCATACCAAAATCGAAGTTCCATACTCAAGGTTAGTAGTTAAAGTACAGCTTGCTTGATCACCTTCACTCTCTTATTCTCTACCTCTTCTTCTCTTCTTTGCTCTCCTTTCCTCTCTTCACGAGTTTGTTCTTTTGCCTTTGGAGACAAGAATTTTGGTCTTTAAATTCCATGTTTTTCTTAGGCCTTGTTTGGCCATCAAAACCATTTTTAGGTTAGTTTCAATAATTGCCTTTAAAGTCTTTCAACTCTTAACTATTTGAATTTCAACTTATTTTTCTATTTTAGCCTCTCATCTTCTAGGAATTACACAACAATTCCTATTATTTCTTCTTTGGCCATAGTCTTTTTCAATTTATAACTTTTAGCCCCTTTTGGACAATTTACATATTTGTCCTTAAGTTTTGTATTTCAATTTTCGGGTTCACTAAATTTATTTGTTGTAACTTGTCAATTTACCAATTTTTCCGGAAAAACACAAGTTGGCGTCAAATTTATACCCAGAATATATAATAAAATTATTATAAAAATTCTAGGGTATTTTTGGGGCGTTACAAAAGCCATATGAAAAGTATAACAAGAAAACTGTATAGGAAAATAGTACATGAACAGTACATTAAACAGTACATGAATACAGTATATGAAATTAGTACATGAACACAATACATGAACAATACATGATAACAATACGTGAAAACAGTACATGATGACAGTACATGATAGCGATTTTTATGATGTGATGCGTGAAAATGGGAACATAACAAAATGGTATCAGTAATATAGCAATGAATCTTATATGTATACAAAATAGGATATGTAATATGAAATAAGTAGAAAGATAGATCCAAATGATAAGTACTAGAATAGAAATAAATGATATGAAAGGTTATATGTTAAAACGTCACACATGATAGAAGTGTATGTTATATGAAAAGGATAAGATAAGTGTATTTGTTAGAGACGATCATAGTTGGTAATTGATCACGTATATGTTTCCCACTAGCGTAAAGCTTAGCCGCGGGTTTGTCATGTAGGTACAGAGCGGAAGAAAGGATAGAGGACGGGACATCCGCATTAGCGAGCGGTAGGCTGGGAGATGGGTGCTCATGCGCTTCATGATCGGTATTTTTTTGGAATAGGTATAAGTTTTTGTATATTGAAGTAATGGGACTCGGTGTATAGAACATGGAATACGCTATGGTGGCCACTTATAATGTAAAATGTAAATGTTTTTTTTTTTTTTTATTTGTGAAAAGGCGGTACAAGTTAAAAAGTCCCCGGTTCAACACGGTGTCCTTATAAGCGGGTCTGGCGAGAGGTGGAGCGTGTTTCATAGCGTGAGATTTGCAGGCGTAGCGTGAGAGGCTTCTCGAAGGGGCCTCGAGTCCGCCTAGGTGTAGGGACCTCCGCCTAGGCGTAGGGGTGTCGTGCTAAAATTGAAAATGGACCAGTTTTGGCCATATTCACAAGAAATCATTCAACCAAAAACAAATCAACCTCAAAACAAACTTCAAACAACCCAAAAACACTTTGATTAGGATTTTCCTGCAGGCTTTAGATAAGGAGAGATTTCCATACTTTCCATACATCAAATGAGAAATTTCCATACCTATATTCCATACTTATAATATCCATACTAACAAATATGAGAGTTCCGAACCTTGATATCTTCTATTTTTCCTCTTCTTTTTCCTTCTTTCTCCTTGCTTGAACCCTGAAAACTTGAACCGTGGAGAACAAGCAACCCAAGAAAGTTGAGCTGCCATCTCCATCGTAAATGCCACCCCAGCCCCGAATGAAATGATCAATCTCTAAAGACCATGTTTGGTCTCATCCCAGTACAGCTTAAGGCCATGTTTGACTTATCACATTTGGTTTTAAATTCTCCTTTTACTTATTAGTCCTTCCACTTCCTTCTATTTGAAAATCAACTTATCATATTTCTTCTTTAACATATACTCTTCTTAACTTATGTCTCTTAAGTCTTTAATGTGACATTTTACCATTTTAACTTTTTTCTCACTTTACATAAATTAAGCAGCGGAATTTTACTTATATTATACCTAACATGTAATAAACTACTAAGTATAATTTGGGGGATTATCTTAATGTGTAATAATTCTTAGGGGTATAATTTGAGGGTGTTACAAGATGAGTGGGCTTTGATTCAAATTTGATTAATCTTGATCAATACCCTTGGAAAAAACATAAAAATTATGAAATCATTTGAATATCTTAGGGAATCTTTGGATGAAGAATTAGAAAATCGAAAATGTGACCAACGATCGATCGTTTCAAGAAAGGGTCGAGCGGTTCAAGTATAGTAGTGCAGAAGGATTATGACCAAACGGTCGATCGGTTTATCTCTACCGATTACAAACCAGTTCGTCGATAGAAGTGGCTTTAAATCCCATTTCGGCGCCTTTTCTCATTCGAACAATTTCTCTCCTCAACCACACCATCTCTCTACCACAAAAACCACACAGAAATGTGTTTTCTCCCTTTATATCTTCCGTTAGGGTGTGAAGTTTTTATCCTTGGCCATCCTTTGTTTCGTGTCGATGGCTAGGAGCTTGAGTTCGCATTTTTTCTACTAATCAAACCTATTTCTTCATATTGTTAAGTCTTCTACCCTTTTGTTTGTTCCACTTCGCTCAGTTCTTTATTGGGTATGTTGTGTTTGTTGGGTTTTATGTTTGGTTAGTTAGCCAGAGATTTCTTGGTTTCTCACTTGTTTTCTTCTTATTTAGGGGTTTCCCTTGATTAGATGTTAGGAACCTACTTATGCAAGACTAATTTGTTTTTCTTGATTAATTTGGATTTATCAATGGTTTTACTTGTTGAGCCACATTAAACCTTTGGTTTATTATACCATGTTTTACAGTTTTGGTTTTGATTCTTTGTTTTCTAGTTTTATTGCTGGAAAACTATATTTTTCTAGTTGGTCAAATCTACTTTCCTGTTAGGCTCAGGTTTAGCTCAGTTTAGAAGTTGTTCTTGGGTATTAGATTGGGTATATACAGTTGTGGGAGAGGTGTATTTGGGTATATACCTTATTTACACTGCTATGTTGTCTTGGGACTGCCCTTTTGCAAATTGATGGTGATGAGCTACTAGTAATCTCGGTTGGAAGCTCAGTAGAGGCAGTTTAAGGTCAGGTTGTCGAAGCTCATTCGCGTAATAAACGATATCAAATCTGTTATTTCATATTATAATCGCTATGGCACCCGATTATGGTGCGCATGCGCACGAGGCGAATTGGCGTCCCGCGGTGGGGCGGGCGACCACGTAATGCGGGCGCCCGAAGCGAGGGTTGATATGAGTCTTTCGAATCACGGTCGATCGCGGGGTGCTCTTGTTCGGACTTACGTCGGCGAAGGTCATTGCAAATCGGGACATCGACTACTCCAGCAATGGGGATCAGCCTTGAGGCCTGCTCTCGGAACGTGGGTGGCTCTCACTTGTCATGCTCCCGTGAGCCTATCTACCCCCACTTGTTGGTGTTCTTCGCTCGTTACCGCGCCATTTCGGTTGCATCTGATGCGCTACGGTCGAGTTCGACATTGGTGCGTTAGTTTCTGCAAATCTTATCTATCCCGGCATCGGCACACATGGGTCTTGAGTTGAAGACTTGGCCTTAGGTTATTGTTTGATCACATTGCGATGGTATGTTGCCTTACAGGCTCCATCTCACATAGAGTTGGTCGACTACAGGTCAGTAGCCTAACACATGAGGCACGCCTCATCAATCAGTGTAGGTCGTTGTATCCTCCCTTGCGATGGTCATTGGAACGAGGTATCTTGTACGGCGTCTTCCTTCTAGATTCTATTCTGGTCGTGTGATGGATCTTGGAGCGTCTCATGATCGGTATATGATATCTGAATCATGACATGGCGGGATCTGGTTCACACCTTATGGATCTCTTCGCCCCAGTCTCTTACGCCTTTCATGGACTTGATCTCACTGATCAGATGGATCGACATGAGCTAAGATACTACGACACATTCACTGTATCTAATCTCGGTCGTATGAGGATTCATGCTCCCGAGGCATCGCCTGCGTTTCAGTAGGAAGAGGATGAGATTAGAGGTATAGAGGGCGGAGTTGATCCACCTGACCAGATGGAGGATGATCTTCATATCCTCTCTCAGGGCCAGTACCCACGCTGTACCGCATTGAACCACACTTTTCTCTTGTATCCATTAGAGCCACCCACCGATGCCCTTATGCATTCGTAGCCACATTTAGCGACCTTAACACTATTCACGTTCCCAGATCTCATTATCACACCACCTCCTAAGCGACCTTCTCTATGAGCTTAATGGGTTAAATGCTACTGTAGCGTGAACATAATGACATGAGAGATGATATTACTAGCTTGCATGGATTGGTTGATGAGAGCTCGGATATGCATAGCACGCAAATCAGTTCCCTTCATCACCATCATGTTGAGATGATGAACATTCATGATCGCTGGTTCATGTCTCTTGAGACACGCTTAGATGATTTTGAGACCTGGTTGGATCGTCAGGACAAGTGCTTTACTCAGATTTTGGAGTCTCAGTGCGAGATGATGGACTATATACGTTCGCTTTCTCATCCCGGCACCACAGGCTCGCCATTTTTTTTAATTTTTAGTGCACACACCCCACCCCCACCCGATTATTTTTATTGTTGACAAAAGGGAGAGAATTTTGTATTTAGGAGTATAGTATGCCTAGGTAATTAACATACATGTTTCTACACTTGCTAATCTATTTTATGATCAAAATCTTATTGGTATTAGTTATGAGATATATATATATATATATATACACACATGTCTATGACTTCATGATTTCATTGTGTTAACTTCTTGATATTATTCATAATTCATGTTTACATATGATTATAAATATCGCTTTCGAAAAAATGTTGTGCTCAAATTGTAACTCATAACCACTTACTTAAATGTATTTTCGAAGGAGATACGCCGTGTCTAAAGCCCAGTGTTACTTTTATGTTGCGAAAGGGGAGAAAAAATGGTATCATGGGTATCTAGAAGTTAAGTGCTAAGAGAAGATGATATGTATCTAGGAATTATGTGCTAAAAGAGAATACCACATTTAAATAATTCATGATGCTTGTCATATGTTGAATACAAATTACATATGATTTGAATTAGTTAGAGTATATTATGCAATTATTTTTAGACTATTGGTTTGAGGAGATTTACTCCTCTAGATAACAAGGTTGTCATCATCGAGGAGATTGTTAGTGAGGGTACCTCTCAGTTGAGGTTTGATGATAACGAGCCAAGGTTATTGTTATTAATAGTTAACATTGAGTTGAGTGATAAGTTGAAGTTGATCAAACATCAAATGAAGATAATACAAACTAAATATGACAATAATGAAGTTGATCAAGCACTTGGAAATGAAGTTCACTGAAATCAAATAACCAAGATAACAAGTAACCAAGATTCAGGATTCGAACATCAAGTAAAGATTTTGATAGCTTAGGAATCTATGTAAGGTGAATGTATTTGTGCACTTTATGATATCATCATTAATCATGCATTACTCATAAACTTGGTTTTCAAAACCAAAATTACATATCTTTTGAAAACTTGAGTTTAAGCATAAAATCTTAGACTTTATAATCTTAAAATGAACGTCAATGTTTATCTGAGATTTTATAAATGTTAGTAATAAAAACTACATCAAATTGATCATTTAAGAAATGTCGATTTATGTATACGAAACGGTCGGCGGTTGAGTCAAGCCGGTTGAGTCAATTCCATGGAAGCGATCCGATCGGTTGGATCGCATTAATTCATCCAACATTGACGAAAGCGATCAGCGGTTGGTGCATACTAGTGAAGCGGTTGACGGTTGATCGGTAGGTTGGATCTGATAGCCATGCATTTTAGTAGGGTGAAAACGATCGACGGTTCTTATAAATGGTCGACCGATTAAGTTGGAATGATCGGCCGGTTGGTCGGGCCCGAATTGACCGATTTCCCCAGATTACATTTAGCGGCTATAAGCGACTAGTTTATAATGTGATCGACAGTTGGCAGCTTAAATGTTATCGAGTTCTCGCTCTATAAATAGAGTATAGAGGATCACTTAAAAGGTTGGACACTTGACTTATTGCATTTATTCTCTCAATCATATTTCTTCTTGTCAATCAATTCTTTAATTGAGATTCTTGGTGCATTCATCTAACTTGCATACTTTAGAGTGCACTTTTGTATTCATCAAGTTTGAGTTGTATTGGATCTATCTTGAGAGCTTGAGAGAGTGTCCCCTTGTACTTAAGTGAGAAAGCTTCAAGTGTGTATAACTTGAAGGAATTGTGAAGAGCCTAGTGGAGCCATAATCCAAGTGTAAAGTAGCTTAGGATTGGAGCTTTGAACTTTAAGTGTGTATAGCTTGAAGAGGTGCCCATTGGAGCCATAATCCAAGTGTAAAGGAAGAAGCTCGGGTTGGAGCTTGAACCTAGTGGAACTCTCACCGGTTGAAGGTTGAGGAGAAGTGGACATAGGCAAGGTTGTGATGAACCACTATAAATCCGGGTTTTGCTTTCTCTATCATTATTTCTTTAATTTATTGTTATTGCATTAAATTGAAGATTTATTGTTGTTGTGCGGATTTTAGAAAACAATTCACCCCCCTCTTGGTTAGGTTGTAGTCATAGTGAACTTTCAAATGTGAAATGACAATATCATTTCCATGTTATGAAACTGTGTATTTTTACAATAAAAATTTTGATAAAATTAACTACTATAGAATTGTGATAAAAAATTTTAAAAAATATATAACAATTTAAAAAAAACTTTAATATCTTATATTATTTTACTTTCTTTCTAAGTGTTATGTGCAAAAATAATCATATATGAATAATAATTAAAAAATAAAATAGTAGATATTAAAATTATTTAAAAATAAAATAAAATATTTATTTTTATCTCAATTTCATAGCAGTTAATTTTATCAATTTTTTTGTATTATAAAGATTAGATAGTAAAAGAAAGCATGCTGGAAAGGATAATATTGTGATTTCACATTGTTAACATAATTTCATCATTTTTATACAATGAGAATGTCATTTATATGTAATTTTTGCTTATTTCAAATATCCATTCAATAATTAAAAGTTTAAATATTTGATTGAATAAAAATAAAGTAAAGTTTTTATAACGAAAACAACAATAAAATTGAGACACCATAAATATGATTAACCCAATTTTATATAATACTATAACATTAAGAAAATATATGTTTGACTTTTTTTCATTATCTCATTACCAGCTTTTCAAAATTCAATAAATAAAAAAAAAAGATATTAAAATTATTTTTAAACAATTAAAATATTTAATTTTTATCTCATCTAATTTTATCAATTTTTGTTGTATGAATAGATTACAAGCAATGTGAAAAGATAATATCGCATCATTTCCCATCATTAAACTCGTTCAAGTAATTTCATCATTTTTATATAATGAGAAAATGTTATTTTATGTAGTATTGTTTATTCAAATATCAATTGAATACTTAATAGTTCAAACATTTGATTGAACAAAGAAAGTTAAAACATAAAATAGAAAAATGAAAAAGTTGAGACATCATAAATGTAATTAACCTAATTTTATATAATACTATAAAAAATTAAGAAAATAATAATGTTTGCCTTTTTCCTTTTCATTATCTCACCTTGTGAACTAATAGGATAGCTTTTTTTCAAAAGACGGCTTATAAATAAAATTTCCAAAATGGATGGGATTCTATTCTCTTATTAAACCAGAATGTAACTGTGTAAGTCCCTTCTTTTTTTTCTTTTTTTTTTTGAAAGACAAGTAGTCCCTTCTTCTTGTTTCCCTACTTCTTTGTTTATTCCATATCAATTTTGGAAGAGTTCAAACCTCCAGTCTTGCTCATTTTCCCCAATACCAAACCACTACCATCAATTTCTATTTTATCTACAATATCAAAATTTTCAATGCCTTCATGAACATACTTTTATTATGAAAGAGACTTACATATTATTGAAAGAGTTGAAGTATATATTTACACCAATATAAGAACAAAATAGTAATAGTATAAAGCCAATAAAAAGAAACCCTAATTAAATATACTCTAATACGCCCCCTCAAGATGGTATGTCAGAAATAACATCGATCTTGTACATAGGTAAAGCGAGATCGAGGTAGAGATTTGGTAAGTGCATCGTAATTTGGTCATCAATTAACAAGGCAGCTCATATGGTGGTGGGTCACGAATAAAAGATAATCAATCACAAGGTGTTTCGTGCGAGAATAAAATCTGAGTTAACAAAGATATAAATTGGCACGAGGTTGTCAGAAACGAGGTGGATGGCAATGCCTTTAAGAGCGAGAATTATAATGACAATTATTTCACTCATTGCAGTCGACGGCGGTTCATTCATGATACTCAGTCTCAATGGAAGAACAAGCAACAGTGCATTGCTTTATAGAACTTAGGAAATTGGATTAGCACGAGGAAAATAAGAAAAACACTTTATTGGAAGTGCGATCATTTGGGTTGCAACCTTGTCACATCAGAAACCATGAGGTGTTGGGGAGTGTCTGTGGCCGGATGCAGGATCTCGTGCGTTAAATATGGCGAAGTTTGATGGCCCCGATGAGTGTTCGGATGGTCGTGCATAGGCCCGGGAAGTTTATTCAGCGCCAAAGGAACTATGCAGTGAATAATGCGAAGATGTTGGAGGCCTGGCCACCTAACGGTACATGGCGGCGTGAAGCGCGTGTATATGTAGCGGTCGGAGTACCCGACGAGGCGAATAGGTTTGGAGTCTAGCATATTATGTTTGCTCAGAAGGTTAATAACATACTTTTGTTGAGATAGTAGAGGCAGGTTGAGTAGGCTGAACCTCGACTCCACAAAGATAGCACCCGAGATCCTTTGTGGAGAATTTAGAGAGTCGAGTTGTGAATAATATTGTCGTAGTGAAGGGTCGCTACTTGTAATAATCAAATCATCGACATAAACCCCGAGAAATAGAGGAGCGCATTTTCATGGGAGTAAACAAAGATGGGCCAGTACATGGGATATGACAAGCTAGAGATGAAACGAAGGTGAGGCTCACGGTACCAAGCTCCGCGGAGCTTGTTTGAGCCGTAAATGGCCTTGTGTAAGCGACAAATGCGATCGCGGATAATCGGCATATCGCATGCCACTGTGGCTGCGCCATATAAACCTCACTCCATGAAGTCTTGCCCATTAGAGAAAGACATTATTTACATCAAGTTGTGAATTCTCACTTGGGGTGAGTGCAATGCTAAGCATAGTACAGACAGTGATGAGATTTATCTGGACCGGAAAAGTCTAGATAGTCGATGCGGTTGTGGTGACCTTTAGCAACTAAGAGCGAGCTCTATACCATGCAATAGTACATTTGGGATTTTGTTTGATATGAAACACTCTGACCTTATATATTCTTCCTGGAGACTAGAAGGCAAGTGTGTGGGAATGAGAGCATCATATTTCTCTACGCTCGCTTGAACCCACTTGGAACTTGGAGAGGCGTAGGCGGCTTGATGGGGTTTAGTGATGGATTAAATTATGGGTGGTGAGGCCATATTTCGAGTTGGGTTTGATGATGGCATTTTAAGGCTGGTTTGCATGGGATGATGGTTTAGTGGGGGAGATGGAGAAGGTGGACTAGTGGGGGAGTTGGTGGGAATGGGTAAAGGGTCGGGAGTGTGACTAGGTGAGGGTGGTAGGGTGTCGGGCAATGGCTAACGAGTTCGGGCAAGGATGGATGGGGTGGCCCAGGTCGAGGATGCGGTGACGAGGACGGGTGGGGTGATGGTGATGAACGTAGTTCGGGTGAGGTCGGCGGTATGGGTGCAGGAGGCAACGGGGTCGATGGGAGGGATGGGTGAGGGATGAGGCGGTGACACGACAGTTTGGGTGAGGTCCCGGCGGTATGGGTGGGAAGATGTAGTTCGACGGAGGACGGGTGGGGGATGGTGATGGCGGCGGTCGGTGGTCGGTGGTATGGGTGGGGGGGGGAGTTAGATAGCGACCGCGAGGTGAGCGATGGAAGGTACGGGAGTGTAGAGTTTGTGTCTATTACCGGTGTGGTGGAGATAGAGATAAGCGCAGGGTGCGAAGCAGTTGACAGTGCATTGAGGAAGCAATTGATCTTGTCACGGTAGAGAATATGATGAATTTGGGGAGGGGATCTTTTGTCGGGCATAGTTATCATTGTCGAAGGACACGAGTTTGAGCAGTCGACGAAGTCAAGTAAATCATACCCAGATAGGAGAGACATGAATTGGAGCTGCCACACGGAATAATTAGGTATTTGTGAGTTTTTAGCGATCGTGAGCATTGACATTGCGAAACCGATTAGAAGTCGGAGGCGTATGGTCTGGATTGAGAATGTCGGGGAAAATGAGGAGGAATGAAGGTAGTGGTGGAAGAAAATTAACCGACCATTGAGAAGAATGAAAATAATTAATAAGAATAAGGGAAGCACAAAGAAGCCACGTAAAGGCCGAACATCTTCTGGCGGTTGTGGCGTGTTTCGATTCTCTCCCACTCTGCCAGAGTGATGGCCTTTGCGTTCTTTCCCCTCTCCTCTTGGGTTTACTCTCTGAATTTCTTCGTCGAGAACCTGGCACTTCAGTTAACGAGGCGGGCCATTTGACATTTACACCTCTAAGTTTCTCGATTGTGCGCTGATTGTTATTTAGTTGCACGGTTTGCATATTCTCCTTTGTCTCGTTCATAAAGGCGGTATGAGATAAGCATTTGAAGCGAGGCTTGTTCCCGAGTCCTTTTTCTTTGATGGAGTTTGCTCACTCGGGGTGGTGGCATGTTGTTGGTTGTTCCTCCGTCCATAATTACGGTTGTCTGGTTATTCGCCACCCTGCGACCACGATTACGATTACGAATAAACCTCGACCGCATCACGAGCATGCTCTACTGTTTGCTGTCTCGAATGACATTCTACACTACGTGTTGTCCTCCACGAGTGCATAACTCCCGTGGGGTACGATGCGAGAAACGGCATTGCGGTGCCTTGTTTAGTGAAATTTGTTTAGTGGCTGCGCGACATGATTAACCAAGTGCGAGGACCTCGTTATCGCACCTCCGCCCACCTTTCCCGATGTAATCATCCACACTGGGCGGTGATTCTTTATTAGTAGTATCCTCGAGGATTTCATATGTTTGGTCGTAGTTTTATTAGTGCACCTATGGCAGAGGCATCATAAGCGTGCGGTCACATCCCTCGAGACCCGTTATAAAAAGTGTGGACTGCATCCATCTAGTCGGCTTTGGTGTGGACACCTCTTAACAATTCGTAAATCTCTCCATTACTTGATTAAGTTCTCTCCCTCCAGTTGTCTAAAAGTATTGATCTCTTATGCCAGCTGTGAAATCTTCGAAGGCGGGAAGAACTTTGTCTGGAACTTTTGCACCAAGTCGTTCCATGAGGTAATGGAATCCGGTGGCTGACTCATTAACCAGTGTTTAGCTCTATCACCTAGTGAGAGCTTAGAACGATCTCGGTCTAGCGCTCATGCATCACTTACAAATTTGTACTTGATTATGTCACATACTTCGATGAAGGTTGTTAGATGCATGTTCGGATTCTCCTTGGCGATTAATTGGAACATAATGTTACGCATGAGCTTATCTGCCAGGTCTTGCATCTTATTTCGAAAGTTGTTTACTAAATGGGTGGTCTTGGATATGACCGAACAAGCCCCCCGTAGCTGATGAGAGAACTTCTTCTAGCAACATAAGCGGATCATCACGGCTATATAAGCGATGCAGATTGCATAATTCCTACCATTAGTCCCATTGTGACCCCCTTGTAGCTCGTTTTGCTTTTGGCCCTAATCTTGCTCTTCATTGTGCATAGTTTGCTGATCTTTGATATCTTCTCTTTGTTACCTGGCGTGTCGGTGTAAGGTTCTTTACGGCGGTTGGGATCCCAGCGGAAATGGTTCGACTTGACCGTCATCGCATACACTCACAATAACCCTCAACGCCAATCACGCTGAAACCACGAAGACCAAATTACAAGCACTTGTATAAACAAAATGAAATGGAAAAGAAAAAAATCTAGGTAATATCTAATTACCTTGTGTCGATGCTCCCGACAAACTTCTCCACTGAAGCTTGGCATGAAAACTTGATAGAGAGCCCAGCGTGATGTGTAATTTGTCTAAACTGGGTAAAGCGCCTATGTGCGCAAGTGCACTATCGTATCAAGTAATACAGTGTACCTAAGTACGAATATCGATCCACAGGGAGAAGTGTGTTGACCATTGGAATGGGCTCTACGATATTATCTAGACTTAAACTTTTAATGAATTTCTAATTAATGTAGATAACTAAAACTAAATCTAAATGACTTGTAAAATTACATTTTGTGAAAACTAGGGTTTTGCCTCCCCCTGCCACATTTGATGGATTATTACCTATTAATGAATTCTCGTTGATAGGGTGATCGTGCCTACGAGATATCCTCTCTCGAGGTATATCCGTCTATCTCTCCAGTAGGGTTGGGCACATCTCTGCCTCGACCCTGGACTCCGAAATGCTTAAATGCTCAAACCCTAATCATGCACTTGGAACAATATATCTCTATTCGTGGAGTTGACAGTGTCGCTCTGCTCGAATCCTAGGTCCTTATCTCTTGATCTCGGATACTTGACAAGATCGGTCGATGTTGGCGAACATTACCCGTGAAAATAAACCACGGACATAGAAGCGATTAAGTATAACTCATGAATAAACTAAACAAAATGAAATTAAACTCTAATCATACAACTAGAAGAGGGTTCAGCAAACCCTAAGAAATCAATCCTAGAACATAATAGAAAGTTATTACCAAGTATAGTTCTATAAGTCATTGATAGTTCGAGAAGAGAAATACGAGACACGAGTTTTCCACGATCTCACAGTCGCTCTTGCCAGTGTTCCGTTCTGGAAATCGTAAGTCACTGATGCCCATCGAAAATTGGGTCTCCCATGCTTTTTATAATTATGATGTAGGAATCGCAGAAACATCGCAACGTCGTGACGTTGAGCTACTCTTTGACTTTAACTTTTGTTGACCAATGTCGCGGCTCTGGAACATCGCGATGTTGCAATGTTCTTGACCTTGGGCGATCAGCGGCGTTGGTCTTCAGGTCTTCACTTCTTCTTCTTCTTCATATCTCCATAAGCTTCAAAACCATCATATTCTGTAATGCACAAAAGACCCAAAATCAGATATCCGTAATAATGCACTTGTGTATATAAAATAGAACTAAAAAGAAGTAAAGAGCCTTGGGTATGACATGAGTGTTGGACACTCATCGGAGCGTGAATGGGCCTGCAGCCCGGAATAATTAGTAATTTTGTGAGTTTTTATCGATGCATGAGCATTGACATTCTTGGTACAATTAAATTCGAGAGACCCATCGATCCGTTGAAGATTGTCGGACAGCGAGGCGGCATGAAAGGTAGTGGTGGAAGAAAATTCTTTAACCATTGATAAGAGCTGACAATAGTGCGAAATAAGGAGCTAATGAAAGCGCATAAAAGCGAACATCTACTATGTCATGAAAGAGAAGTTGAGAACCTTCAAACAAAATGCCCAAAAGCATGCCTGTCATCGGATCATGATGGGTGAGTGGTATTCTTAGGTCGAGGTTTAATTTTTTCTTGTTAAGCTTATTACTTTGATATCATATTATGAAAAGAGACTTATATTATGAAATAGTTGAGGTATATATGTGTATATATATACCAATAAGGACAAAATAATTAAAAAGCATAAAGTCGATAAAAGGAAGCCCTAAATAAACTCTAATAGCCTTTCCTCGATATAATTTTTTTATCTTACTACCGAAGGCCTAGTTCCATTATAAAAACACTAATGAGAATCATGGAGGGAAGACACGATAAAGTTATTAAAACTTTCTCTTAAGCAAAGTCGATATTGTTAGTAGAATCTTCTATCTCAAGTCACTACACCACCTAAGGCTGAGACGAAAAATCGGTCTCGGCCAGGAAATATCGGATATTGGCAGTGCCGTCACGATTTTGCCAATAGAAATGGAATTGACGAAAAATGCATAAAATCAGTAAAATCGTCGATATTTCGGTGAAATATCGAGAGTATATCTCATGCGCGCATGTGCTGGAATTTCTGGAAAAATATCGATAAATATCGAAAAATATTGGAGATATATCGGTAAAATATATGAGATATATCGATAAATAATGAAAATATGAGATATATATTTATTTTGACTTAAAATCAAAATCAACGAGTTAAATTAAATCACAATGGTTTTTTGACAATCAAGTAAATTTATTTTGACTCCAAAAAAATTCTATAAATACTCCCAAATCATACAATTTCTTCTGAAACTCATCCGCATCACATCGAACTCGACTCTCAAATTATTTTTCTTTGTGATTTATCTCAATATTTTGAAAGATCTTGTTATGAATATTGTCTTGTCGAAGATGGAATCCCTTCATCAAATAATGTAATGAAGCCACATCGCTCTTCATTTTTAGTTTTTTAATATTATTGTAATGTAATTTATTGTTAAATTATAATGAATATCTTCTTCAATAAATGCACATTTGCTTATTTATGTCTTTTTTATAGTTCAACAAAGTATTTTTATGAATTTCAAAAGTATTTTTGTTAATTTTAAACTTTCTTGGAATATTTTTGTCAAAATATCACCAGATATTTTGATGTCAGTAAAATCTAAATGTGGAGTATATCAGTAATTCAGATATTTTGTTCCTTGCTAAGGCTAAGGTATTATTTCCAAAAGAGATGTTCACCAAACTTTTAGTGGCATCTCATTTAATTATGTAAAAAATGTCCTTAAGTAGGATGGAATTAAAGCCCAGGTTAAGGAAGGGAATCCAAATCCTACTTCTAAGTAGGATTTTGATTCCTTAGATATATGTGGTATTTTGATTCCACATTCTCTTTAAAAAATTATAAAAAACTTAAAATTATTATTTTATACCTATTTTTATTCATCAAGCCCGATAGTCCAATGTTCTATTGGCAAAGAAAGAAAATAAAATAAGCATTTTTGCATAAAATAAAATAAAGTATTGATTTTCTCGTAAAGTGTTTTTAATACGAAAATAAAATAAAGTAATGATTTTCTTATAAAAGTATTTTTAATCGAAAATAAAAATAAGTTTTGATTTTCTCTCTGAAAAAAAATATAAAACCCAAAGATAGTTTGCATTCTCATTTTATGTTCTCCTTGAAAAATATAAAAACTTAAAATCATCATTTTGCCTTTAATTTTTTCATCAAGCTTGTCTCACCAGTGTTTACCTTACATTAATTTGCTTCAAAAAATATTTATCAATTTCAATCTTAATTTTGTATATAAGTCCAATTACATTTTCTAAATTTTTACCAAAAAAATTATCTTCATCAATTTAAAAATATTTTAAAATGTATACATTTTTAGTTATTTCCTAAAAAGACTTTTTAAATAAGTAAAAATAATTTATTTTTTAATTCCTTACAATAATACAAAATAATTTTGTTATTTTATTAAAGAAATATAAAATCTAAATCCTAAGTTTCAAAAAATAAGATATTATTATTAAAAATGAAATTAATTATGTAGTTTATTGTTTGACGAAATAAAATAATTATTTGGGTAAATAATTATCAACTTATATATTTTAAACTCTTAAAATCCGTGATATGATAATATTGTCAATTTATTTTATTTTTCATTCCAATTCTAATATTAGCAAATCTTGAAATAGAAATAAGCGATAATTACCGTATTAGATTCTTAAGCTAATCTAAGCTCACGAGAACTTGAATCAGAATTATTGATTTCATTCCATTAGAAATAATAAGAATGGAAAAGAGATTCTTGATTCTCATTCCTCATTCCCTTTTGTTCCCAAACACATCGTAAAGAGGTTTATAGAAGTCCCACATCTAGGCACACACCCTTAGAATAGGTCATTTATATATGAGCTTTTACAACTTGTCTAAAGCTCTCTAACATGCTAGTCTTCTCATCCACTAAAGGTAGATCCTCTGACTTAGGATTGGGAAGGGTGGGAAATTACCACGATCAAAGGCACGAGACATGTTGTATAAAAATGTGATTTACCTTTGTGTCGAAAGTGCATGTGTCGTGTCCAGTAATATATAATTAAGTAATAAGTGAGTAGCGTCCCATGAGGTGCTTGCAACTAAGGTGATTAATCCATTCTTTATCTGGATCATACAAGGATTGAATTTGGAATCTAAAATCAAACTACAAAACTGAAAACAAACACTAAAATGATCTCAAACCAAATATGAGAAAAGAGAATAAATGGAGGGTTTAGGGTTTTGACTTTGTTTAGTCAATCATTTATGGAAACATGAACCCGATTCATTTCAATTGATCGTTTGAATCAATTGCTAACAACAAACCTCACTAATATGTTGAATGTTCTCAGAATTCTCTTACCTTGGACCATGTCTTTTTTGCATCTCTTTACTCAAACCTAAAGATCTAGGCGCGCTAAACCTATAAACCCAATTGCAAAACCCATGAATATTTCTATCTATGGTGAATTATGATATTCCCAGCAAGAAGTCTAACTCGTAGTACTTCTTAGTCTCACTGTGAGCCACACATCAAATTGATGGTGATCAAACATCAAAAGCAATAAGAATAGGAAATAATATTTAGTAAATAACAATTCAAAGCTCAATTAAAATGCAAATCAAAACCAAATTTACATCAAAACCCTAGAAAATGGACTTAAAACATCTTAGACAATAAAAGAAACATAAAAGGGGAAGAAGAAACTTTGAAAAGGATGGAGATCTTCAGCTCATTCACTTCCTTCTTCCTCTTCTCTTCAAAGAACTCAGTTATAGGTCTCCTTTAGTCTCCAAATACGAACCTTACCAAATTAGGGTTCATTTGCTTTTATACCTTGACTTGAGGCTACGAAATGGCTATAAATAGGCTAGAATTTTTGGCGGAAATGGGACGATGTCGCGGCGTGCGTGGCTGACTTCTTCATAAAAGCTCGGCCATGTGGCGTGTAGACTTAAGCGTGGCGGCGTGGGATGAGAAGGGCTTGAGCTACGGCTGCGCCCGCGTCTGCGGCGGGAACTCACGTTACCCAGCGTGGTTGTTGGAATCTTGATTTTGCTCTTCATGCATCTTTGCTCCCATTTGGCTCCATTTTAGCTTCTAATTACTCCGACTACCGAGTTGGCCTAATCACAAAATATTAACAAAACATTGTTAGAACACTTATTAAGATGATAAAATACTGGCAAAACACAAAAATATGGAGTTGCTATGAGTATATTGAATACTCATCGGGGCTAAGCAACGAGAGGTCCTAGTAATGAAGGAAAAATGACTTCAAAATCCATTTTAAAGGAAGGGTAATGAAGAAGAAAAGAAAATCCTACATATTTGATAAATTAGAAAATAAGGGAATTCAAACCTTTTATAACAAAAACCAATAAGTCATGAATGAAATAAAAGAAGTTATCAAGGTTCTTATCTTCAACCTCTCTTAATAAGAAAAGAAATAAAAACATGCACAGCAATGCTGCTAAAAGGCATTAAGAAGATAAGGGAAATACGTAATAGCCTAAAGACTCTTTGGACCTACCTCACAAAATCCATTTTCATCACATTATTTAACTTAGTATCAAAAGGAAATGGCAAAGGCACAATGTACATGGGATACAAAACTTTTAAAAGCTTACATAAGACTAACACAAAAGTAATCCCATCTAAGTTGTTCCTCCAAGGCTTAGAACAACAATCTAAGGTAAGAGAATAAGCTCGACAACCTTATGAAGCATGAATAGAGCATGAACAACCTCAAAATGGTAAGAAGAAGTATGCCCAACAACCTTATGAAGCATCCTCAAATGGTAGAAGAAATCAAACTAACAACCTTATGAAGCATGAATAGAGCGCTGAACAACCCTCAAAATGGTAAAGAGAGTATGCGACAACCTTATGAAGCATCCTCGAAATGGTAGAAAATGGTAAGAGAGTAAGCGGCAACCTTATGAAGCATGAATAAACATGAACAACTCCCTCAAAAATGGTAAGAAAGTATCTTGCTTTCAACCTTATGAAGCATCCTCCAAAATGGGAAAGAAAATGATAAGAGAGTAAGCCCAACAACCTTATGAAGGCATGAATAGAGCATGAACAACCCTCCAAAATGGTAAGAGTATGCTTAACAACCTTATGACATCCTCCCAAAATGGTAAGAGAGTAAATGACAACCTTATGAAGCATGAATAGAGCATGAACAACCCTCAAAAATGGTAGAGAAGTATGCCCAACAACCTTATGAAGCATCCTCAAAATGGTAAGAAAATGGTAAGAGAGTAAATGACAACCTTATGAAGCATGAATAGAGAGCATGAACAGCCCTCCCAAAATGATGAAAGTATGCCCAACAACCTTATGAAGCATCCTCCAAAATGGGAAGAAAATGATAAGAGAGTAAGCCCAACAACCTTATGAAGCATGAATAGAGCATGAACAACCCTCCAAAATGGTAAGAGAGTATGCCCAACAACCTTATGAAGCATCCTCCAAAATGGTAAGAGAGTAAGCCCAACAACCTTATGAAGCATGAATAGAGCATAGTTTCCTTCTCAAAATGGTAAGAAATTATGCCCAACAACCTTATGAAGCATCCTCCAAAATGGTAGAAAATGGTAGAGAAATGCGTAACAACTTATATGAAGCATGAATAGGCAGACAACCCTCAAAAAATGGTAGAGAGTATGCCCAACAACCTTATGAAGCATCCTCCAAAAATGGGAAAGAAAATGATAAGAGAGTAAGCCCAACAACCTTAGCATGAAGCATGAATAGAGCATGAACAACCCTCCAAAAAATGGTAAGTATGCTTTGCCTTATGAAGCATCCTCCAAAATGGTAAGAAGTAAGCCCAACAACCTTATGAAGCATGAATAGAGCATGAACAACCCTCCAAAATGGTAGAGAGTATGCCCAACAACCTTATGGCTTATCCTCAAAATGGTAAGAAAATGGTAAGAGAGTAAGCCCAACAACATGAGCTTATGAATAGAGCATGAACAACCCTCCAAAATATGGTAAGTATGCCCAACAACCTTATGAAGCATCCTCCAAAATAGAGAAGAAAATGATAAAGTAAGCCCAACAACCTTATGAAGCATGAATAGAGCATGAACAACCCTCCAAAATATGGTAAGTACTTACCAACCTTATGAAGCATCCTCCAAAATGGTAAGAGAGTAAGCCCAACAACCTTATGAAGCATGAATAGAGCATGAACAACCCTCCAAAATGGTAGAGAGTGCCCAACAACCTTATAGAAGCATCCTCAAAATGGTAAGAAAATGGTAAGAGAAATAAGCCCAACAACCTTATGAAGCATGAATAGAGCATGAACAACCCTCCAAAATGGTAGAGAGTATGCTTAACAACCTTATGAAGCATCCTCCAAAATGGGAAGAAAATGATAAGAGAAGTAAGCAACAACCGAAACATACAGATACAGCATGAACAACCCTCCAAAATGGTGAAGAGTGTATAAGCTTCTAAAGCATGAATAGAGCATGAACAACCCTCCAAGATCCCAAACTCAAATTTTTGTATTAAGGGGAAGATTTTTTAATATGGAGCATGAATAATAATGAACAACTTCGATCTAGATTTAGAGAAGGGAGGTTACTCGAGGCAAATCTGTATCAATACTTGAAGCAAATCATAACATCATTTCAAACCCATGTTTCAATCTTACAAAAGATCCATACTTCCACCTGACCAGACAGTAGAAGAAATCCCACATTTCCAATTTAAAAAACAGTAACTTTACTCCCACAAACATTAGAAAATATATATGGATGTAAAACCACACGAGAAAAGAACCTAACCAAAAGCCAAAGAGCCAACAAGTAATCAAACAAAAATATATGGGTTAAAAGGTGAAGAGAGAACCTCCCTTTCCAGTGAAATATCATTTTGCCAAGTGATCCCTATCAAGGGGATCGAAATATCGATATGGCGGATATATCGGTAATTGGATTTTACGAGCTCATCGAAATATCGGTGAAATAATAAATTGGATATTTTACAAAAGCCTCGATTTATTAAATTTTTTTATATTTTAATTATATAGATTATGAAATGATTCATATCTTAGTAAGGTATATTAAAATCAAATTGATTAGTAATTATTAAATTAAATATGTTATATTTAATATTATTTAGATATTATTATGTTAAAGAAGATATTATTTATTTGTTTTTGTTGACCAATGTAAATATTATGTAGATATTGAGGAGATTCAAATATTATATATTATAATTTTAAATTTTAAATGATATTATTTATTTCTTTTCCTTTTCAAATTAATATTTGATTTATAAATATTATAAGTTATAATGTAAAATAAAAATAAAATAAAATATTATAAAATTATGAACAAATAAATAATAAAATAATATAAAAAAGTTGCACCATATATAATAAGTGCAATCAATGGCTTAGTAGTTAGAGGTGCTAAAAACTTCGGTATTTTGGATGGGTTTGAAAGCGCGAAAATAAATTTTTAAATATTTTTTTAGTCGAGGGAATTTTAGGAAAATATAATGTTTTTTTTGAGTATTTTTTGAGAGGAAGGAGTGAGAGGCCCAAGGGAGAGGGATAGTGTGACAGAAAGAGAGTAGAGAGAGAAAAATATAATTTATTTTAATGCACCAAACATGAATTATTTTCCCAGAAATACACTTTTAATTCTGAAGCTTTGGTTGGCCCTGTTTTTTAATTTCTCTCCCCCTTAGTAGTACAAACTATAATTTTCAAATTTAGGAAAATCGGATTTTAGGGAAAAAATCAGTTTTCTGGAATTTCATGATACCTGATTTTTTGACGAATTTTAAAAGCAGTTTTAACTGTGAAGCAGAAGCGAGAAATTTGATGAAAATCGTGAATTCAGAATTTTGTCCTGTACCCTATCTGTTGGATGCTTGACAATAACATTATTAATTAAATAGCAGAAAAATGCCTTTCACAAATCATAACCAATTTTCACACCACTGTCTTCAAACTTGTTTTTATAGAACTCTTCTCCATTTTTGCTATAAAAAACCCTAAAGGATTCATTTTCTCTCTCTATAGAGAGAATCCATTTCTCTTTCTTTTTTGTGACATTAATAGAAATTTTCTTTATTGTATATTCAAACCCTATGATAAATATATATTCAAAGCCTATGATTATAATACATTGTTTTTAAATTTTTTTCAAAAACAATATTTAAAGATAATATAAGTTTTTTATTTGAAAATTTTAATAAATTATTTATCTTTAATGGATTTATTATTGTATTAATTTAAATTATTCGTTGTTTATCAATTCAATTTGATGTTCTAGAATGTAGTTACCAAATTAAGAACATTATCTATTTAATTTATATTTTTAATTAAAAAATATTTTTTACAACATTCTGTCCCATTATATGGATCCTACTTCCTACGTTTTGAGAGATGGCTTTCACTGGATGACAAGACTCTTTTTGTTTTGGAGTTTTTGCTTATTTGTACTTTCTTTTTTCTAAATGTGCTTATTTGAATTATAAAGAGATAAAAATAAAATAAGAAAGAAATGTTGCTCCAAAGAAAGACGAATATGAGAAACTGAATGGAGGTAAAGTTACCGATTGGAAATATATACGATGAATGATTCATAGTTTTAAAAGGCACAACATGTAGCACAAAGGCCTCTTGGATAGGACGGGTAAAATTTAACATGATTTACCAACATGATTCAAATTCGACATGATTTTGCAAATTCACATTGATTATAATACCGTTTTGGTGAAATTCGTGTCCAGCGTTGTTCGTTTAATAAGCAAGTTATTTTCGTGTCAACATGCATAATCAAATTTGACCAGATTAACTTATTAATTATACAATTTGACTCTTTAAGTTTGGCGGATTATTCTTATCAAGTTAGTTAGTTAGCCACGAATATAATCTTGTAGATATGTGTATTCGGATCGTACGTGTCGTGTTGTTGTATCGCCCATCTAATAATTGGGTTGTGTTTGAATATGTTTTTTTTAAATGATTATTATTAAGTGTCGTGCTGAATTGATCAATGATGAATATTTATGATCCCCAACTTATTATCTGAAGCATGTCAGTGCTTAAATTAATCACTGTCTTGGAAGCAGGTACAGAGGCGCACTTTTTGTAAAGTAAGGCACATGTATGTCGCGCGTATATGTATTATGCATAGCACATATATATATATATATATATATGAGAAAATATCAAATGACTTTCTGAAACGAATACACGTCCGTCCATAATTCATAAGATAAATAAATAACTATGGGGGAGTTTTTTCCTTAATACCAAATGGAAAAGTGATTAATAGTATTAAGTATTTAACTGTTTTTAATACTTATATTCGATTAAAATTAAGTTATTTATCTTTTATAGATGGAAAATCGCAATTTAACATTTAATTTGTTACCTTTTACGAATTTAACAATTTGTTGTCATCTTAATAAAATGAAAATATTCATTTAATGTTTATATAACATTTGTGTATTTTATAAAAAATACATATAAGCTATGCCCTTCATTGAAAACTTTGTTAGAATATCATCCATTATGTTTGAGTTCTGGAGCTAAGGAAAAAATTTATTATCGGTTCAAGGTTTGAAACATTTTTTCTAATAATTTAACTTAAATAAATGTATATTTAATCAAGCATTTTCAAATTAGATTAAAGTTACGTTGAGATTAATTTCAATTTAAATCCAAATCAAGATTTTGTGATATTATTTTATCAAACTTAATAAGCTTTATCAATTAAACGTCTCATTTCATCTCACTTATCTAAACCTTGGATGTTTGACGAATTGAGATCAAATTTCAATTTATATTAATAATAATAATAATAATATATCATTGTATAAATTACGAAGAAAAATCTGTTTTAAGGGCTCAATTTTTTTAATAATTGACCAAATCTACCCCAGGTGGCGTATTAATTAATAAGGATATAAAAATATATAAAAAAAATACCTACTGTTTTTTTTAAAGAAGAAAAAAATACTATTAAGTTGGAGTATAAAATAAAAGGTGTAAAAATATCCAATAGTCGTATTTTTTGGCGTCGTCTCCCTTCGATGGTGAGACTGCTTTTTTTTTTTCTTTGAAAAACCATTTTAAATAAAATGGTTTTGAGTCGATCCTTATTTTTAGTTTATTTTGATGTAATGCGAGTTTTTATTTTAGCATTTTGTTTCACTTAAGCGATTTCAAGCCCTTGTAAAGACATGTCTAAGCGAGTCCCAGTCGAAGATTATATTTTTATTGGGGAAGGTACGGTAGTGAGCGTAACGCTTTACTCTAAGCCACTTAAAAAATCGAATTACCTGTAATATGATTATAAAATCTATGACTATTGATTGATTAACTATTAGATATAAAAAATTATCTCTCATAATTACACAATTGTGTATAAAAACACATCAACAAATAAATAAATAAAGTAAGCAGTAAGTCAAATAGGAAATAATATATACCTTGATATGGAATTATTCATGATCGAATTATAAAAACAAATTATACATCTAATGTCAAGATTATTTAATAAATGATACATAAGATGTCGGGCCCCAACCAAGCCCATTTATATGTTACATAAAATTAACTTTACAAGATTTATATTTTATATGAACTATGGAATTAATCATTTATATGGATTTTTGTGATTTGAAATTGAGGTTTTGAAAGGGTGGTTGAAATTTGAGTGTTGAAATTTTGAAATGAATTTGAAGTTTGAATTTTGGAAGTGAATTTTTAATTAGAACTTAAATTTTATAAATTTGAGTTTAAAATTTAAATTTGAAATTAGAAATTTAGATATTTGATTTTTAAGTGTAAACTTTGAATTTTGGGATTAGAGAGTGGAAACTTTAAAACTTAAGAATTGGATATTATGAGACTTGAATTTTTAGATTATGACACTTAAATTTTTTAGATTGAATTTTGTAGATTGGAAAAAATGAAAACTTGGAAAAAATGAAATTGAAAATTAAGAGGATTTAATTTTAAGTTGGTGAATTTTAGAAGATGAGACTAATCAATTTAAATTTTGAAAATTGGATATTTAAATTTTAAAAAATGAGAAATGAAAATTTAGTACTTGAATTTTAAGATAAAATTGAAAAAATGAATTTTAAATGAAATTAAATAAATTAAAGGTGAAATTTTGACAGACTAAGAGCTAATTAGAATGTGTATTGAAATCTTTGATGAATAGCTGGGTTGTTAAAAAGCCCAACCTAAGAGGTTGGGCTTAGATGGGTTAGATCTAATGGGTTGAGTCTAAATAAACGAGTCGTAATAAATTGAGCCTAAGTATGTTGGACTTAGACTAATGAGTTGAGTCTAATTTGATGGGCCTAAGTATGTTGGCGCCTGGCCAATGGGTTGAAATCCCCAATAGGTTGAGGCTGAAGTAAGTTAGAGTTTAGTTGTGGAGTTGTCTTTAAATATGTTGAATTACAGGCCCAATGGGTTGGGTCTAATATGTTGGCTTTAAGTAAGTTGAGAACACAAGCTATAGGTTGAACTAATTTGATAGGCACAGAGCAATGTTGAGCTGGAAGCTGTGAGTTGAGTTTAATATGTTGGGCTTTAAATAAGTTGAACCCAGTAATGAGTTGGAGCACAAGTATGTTGGGCCCTAGACTAATGGGGTTCGGTCTATGTTAGGCTGAGTAAGTTGAACTAAGCCCAATGGATTTGTGGCTTTAAATATGTTGGGCTTTGGGTAATGTGCTCAAATTAATAGATAGGTATCATTATCATGAAGTCCATAGTCTCCAGAATTAGTGATTAATACATATCCAAATTGATAAATTTCACCATATAAATTTCATACTAATTAATAGGAGTCTCATTCAATATAGTCCATAACAACTCAAATTACTAATCCAAATATAGACAAATTTATAAATTTCAGCCAACAAACAAATTTTAATTAACAAACCTAATTTAAATATTTAATAATTTAACCCCTAATTCAAAATAAAATTATAACATTTAATCATACTAAATTAAATAAAAGTATGTCAATTATCAATTCCAAAAGTATAACTCAAGAGTATTAGTCAAATATTACAAAATTTAATTTTCCATTATTCAATTCCATATTAAGTCTAAAGTACATCTAAAAACTTCTAATTTAATATTTGACAACCTAAAGTCTATGCAAATTTTTCAAGTTAACTATTAATACACAAAAATATAGTACACATAAATAACACAAATTAAACTCCAAATCTCTGATAAAATAAGAAAAAATGTAAGATTATTTAATTCTGAGTTTTACTTAACAACAATTTTTATATCGGCATCGTAAATATCATAATAACCCATAAAAGAAAAATCTAATCCCACAAATATATACATATGTAATTTTATGCTGAAGAAAATATGTAATAGGTGATGACAAAAATGAGAAAAATAATAATAATAAATAAATAAATAAATAAATAATAGATATTTACCTTTGTGATGTTTGATTAGATTTACTTCTTTTAAGTAAAAATTAATGAAAGAAAAAAATAAAAAAATAAGAATGTAGCTATACAGGATGAGTGAAAGAAGCTATGAAGTAAAGAAATAAGGGATTTGAAAAAAAATAAGAAATTAAAATTAAGTAAAATTAAAATTAAATAATAATAATAATAATAATAATAACAAAATTAAAGTAAATTTAATAATAATGTGATCAAATTTTCAGGGTCTATCAGAACATAATGTAGGAAAGTTAAATTTTCTATTTATGCCTAATGAAATATAAAAAAGATAAAAATATCTTTTCCGGATTGTCTGTGTTATTTAATGTATCAAAAAATATTATGTAGCCAAAAGTTAAATATTTTTCTATATTATGTGTAATGATGTAATCATATTTTCTATAAAAAAATTATTTAATTGATGACAAGAAAATTATTAGTTAATTATTCTTAAATTGTAAGTATGATTATAGGTTCACTAGATAAGAAATCTGTTGTCAAAAAAAAAAAAAAAATCTACTAAGGAGTTATGTAAGATTCTAAAAGGCATTGTATTTCTTATCATTATTATTTATTTACAGTGTTCAAATTGTCATCTCTTAAAATTTATGTACGTTAAATGTTATTTTGGTTATTAGAAAATTAGAAGAAAATGCAAATAAAAAAGAAAATAAGAAAAGTAAATGAAAAGAAAAATAAAAAATATAGTTAAATTCGATATAATTTATTTATTTTAGCTCATTGATACAAAGAATTAAATAATTCGAAATTTTATAAAAATTTAAATTATTTTATTTAAATTCAAAATTTTCTATTAAATAAGAAAATATAAAAAAAACTCATTTTCTTTATTTTTCCCTTTTCTTGAAGTACTTTTCAATAACTAAACATAACCTGATAATAATTTTGCTTTTATAGCCAACATAATTTCGAGAGAAAATGTGGTGGATTAATTATTAGAGAAATTGGATTAAAATGGATAAATCTAAAAATGTTATCAAAAATGACATCTTCTAAAAGCAAAAAATGTCATTTAGTGAGACAAAAATTTCCTTTGAGTGTAGATAAATCCCAACATGATAACTAAATTCTTATAGGCATTTTTGTTCCATCCATCTGTTCGGATAACAAAATTTGACACGATTAGCTAATATGACTCCAAACCGTCTGAGGATTTTGTGGGTTTGAGAGACTATAATAATGTTGAATTGAATTTATGTCAATTCATTTAATAAATAAGGTTATTTTTGTATCAACAGCTGGCCAAATTGATTAGATTAATTATATAGTGGAACCATCAAATTTTCACGGGTTATTCGTGTCAAAATTAATATGTTAAACTCAAATATAATCTTAAATTAATTATTTATAATCGGGTTATATGTGTTGTGTGGTGTCCCTAAATTAATAATTAGATTAAGTTTTTTAGAGAAGTAAAATAATTTTTATTGATTTCGTAATGTCTGTCGATAGAAACATAGAATCGAAATTCTTAAAAGCTTTCAGAGGATGATCACGACACGGATTAATAGCGTCGTGGTGGCTGTTTTCATGTTGATAATCATATATTGTAAAAATATATTTAATTAGGTCTGCGATATTGAAAATGATTTAATATTTGTCCCGTCGAATATGTTTTATTGTTTGAATTGTCTGTCGTGCAGACGATACAATACCGCGTGGAACAGATCGATGATAAGGCAAATGCATTATAATGAAGTCGACGACAAAATCATTAAAAAAATAAAGTAAAAACTTAAATTTATGTGGAAATAATCATTTTATTGAGAAGACTAGCAAATAAGAAAATATAGGAAAAATGGATTTAAGGTCAAAATATTAAATCGTATAGTTATATAATAAAAAAAGACTATGAGAGAAAAATGACAAAAAAGTTATATTATTCAACTAGTATAATTAGATTGTGTTTAAATATCTTCTTTAACATTATAAGTATTCATGTAATGTAATGTTTGGGTAAATGGTTATACATCGGAAACAACCCATTAACATGAATTGTCAACCTTATCCCCATGTTATAACTACTTCTCATAAGATTTTTGTCCAAAAAGACTTCTTTTTCTACCTCATTTTGCATTTAAAAATATATAAATAAAAATCGGAAGATTTTTCGTTTTTGTTCAAATAGATGTCTTTTTTTAAAACTCATTAATTAGTTCTCTTCAAAAAAAAAAAAAAAAAAAATTTTACAAATATACTTTTGGATTTTGCCGCTTATAAAACGGTTATAATTAGTGCAAGAAGTGGAAAATCGTGGGCTAACCTAAGACAGTGAGGTCTCAGGAAGGAGAGAGGAGGAGGATTGTATGTACTATGTAGTGAGAGAGAGAGAGAGGAAGAGAGGGGTGTAGGGCATGATTTCCTGAGGTACGGACTAATGGAATGCCCAGGCGGTGAGAGAGAGAGAGAGAGAGAGTATGAATAGTGGTTACTGATAGTGAGAAGATCACTTCTGTCTGCTGCTGCTGGCAGCATTCTCTTTCTGTGACCGACATTGTTGGAGACGATCATATGCCTTCCTCTTTCTAGTCCTTCTTTTTGTTTTTCTTGTTTGTTTTCCTTCTCTTTTTTTTTTCACATTTTCTCTGTTTTGTTTGGGAAGTGTCTTGAAAAAGGTTAGTAGTTGTTTCTTTGTTCATGTAAAGCTTGATTTTCATGATTTTTGTGGAATGGTCTTTGCTTTTTCTGCTGTTCTTTCGGATGATTTTTATCCTGGGATTTGTTTTGTTTTTGGCATTATGGCCTGTTTGGTTGCCTAGAAGTACGAGGGGAAAATGTTGGGACCTTGGAGTTTTAAAGGATGTTGTTGGTTTTAAGTTTTGTTGCGTTTCTTTTTTCCGCCTTTTTCCTCTAATCCATGCAGTATTAGGGCTTTCTGAAGATTTCATGTTTCTGATTTCAGCCGGTGTTTGGGGAGCTGGTGGTTTTAAACTTTGTATCTGATTTTGAATC